>JAODAL010084134.1:0-11021 GCA_025379985.1 Phyllomedusa bahiana
ATGATTTGTCGAATGGTAGTATTCCTTTTTACTACGTGTTTCTGGTTTGTATTGAATTTTTAAAGATTGTGATCTTTTTTATCTGAGCACCAATTTTTTTCTGCATTTCTTGATATTTTTTTTGGCCTTCTCCAATCAACTTCTTGATCAAATTCTTTTCCTTTGGACAATTTCTGGAACAACCATTGTCTCCTGAGAATGGGAAAAAAAACCAACTTCACAACATTTTTTCCCCTACATTATTAAAAAGGGACACAAGACCCCTGTTTCTTCACAGCTGAATAACCTCCCTAATTAAATTTCCCACCGCTTTTTTGTTTGAACCCCTCCAAAATTTCAAAAAAGGTTCTTACACCAAATAAGCAGTGTGCATGCATGACTGTTGATTGTTTTTTGCCCGTTACTCACCTGCTCATGAATTTTTGACCTTTTGTTTGTTTATTTTTTTTAAAAACAAAAACAGTATATAAACACATGAGAGATGAGGAATAAGAAAAATTTGTCTAATTCGTAAAATTAAAGCCCAAAAAGTTTGGACACCTTTTCTCATTCCTGATTTTTCTGATTTTCATGACTACTTTCATAAAACGGGTTAATTCCATTCCTTGTGTTCTTTACCCCAAAAAAAAGCTCTTCTGCTTTTCCCTGCCCTTACTTTTTTCCAGATTTTTGGGCAAAAACCCAAAAGGGAATGGACATTAGACCATGCCGAAATAGTCATGAAAATACAGAAAATCCGGGAATGAGAAGGTGTGCCCAAAACTTGGGCTGTTCCCGCCCGTAAAAAAAATAACGCATTGAATCATCATTTGCCCCAATTTTCACATGGTGTTTGGATCCATTTTTTTGGGTCCATTTTGGGTCCAAAAAGCATTCAAATGCCTGTTAATGGCAACCAAAAGCAGGATGCATTTTTTCTCAGCAGAAAAGCACCCCCATTTTAAATACGATTCTCGCGTAAAACGGTCAAAAATTTACATTCAATTCTTTGAATGGATCCCGAAAGACGCATCAAAAGAGCATGGTAAAAAACGAAAGGGGCAAACACTGGGTTGGGAAAAAAACTGATGCGTGTTTTAAAATTGAAAAAAAATTAAAAAAATCAAACCGCGCATTTTTAATGGTTTTTTGGGGCCGTTTGGGGTTTTCCGAAACAGGGGATCCAAAACAAACATCTAAAAATGAAACCCCAACACGGTTCCCCCAACATTTTTAAAATTTGGAATAAAAAAGGAAAAAAAAAGGTTCTTTGTTTCAAAACCCTTTTGCCAAAAAAAATTTTAAAATTTAAAAAAAAATGCACTCAAGTGTGAAAGGTTTATAAAAAAAAAAAATTTTTTTGGTCGCAGAAAAGGCGCCGCCAACGAAAATTTTAAAAAAAGAAAAATGGGGGTTTTTTTTTACAGTACCAAAACATAACAAAACCCCCATATGTTTGGTGTTGCCAGAATCAAACAATCTCCCCAGAACCAGAAAAACACTTAAATTCATACTGGAGATTGAACGCCCAAAAAAAAATCCCTGAAAAACTGGCTCAAGAATTTTTTTTCACTTTTTTCCCCCGTTGTTTTTTTTTTTGGCATTTTCCCCCCATATATTTCCTATGGTATGGTGAAGACACCTTTTGGGAAAGAACTCAGTCCCGAAAAATTAAAACCCTCATATGCCCTATGTACATGGGAAAAAAAAAAAAAAGTTATGGCCTTGCAAGACGGGGGAAAAAAATGAAAAATTTCCCCCCAAAAAAAAATCCCAAGGCCCTTAAGGGTTTAAAAACCCCTTTAAAATTGCCCCAATGATAAAAAAGACTTTTAGACTGTTTTGGCTTACCCAATGTTTATACAGTACTGTACATTTACATTTCTACAACAGGAGCCTGGCAGTGATTGATATCCAAAAAATTTTGCTGAAAGGGGTATTTTCACCTAAGGGGGAAAAATTTCAATGATCAGAAAACCCAAAATATATTTTTAGTACAGAAAAAGAATAAAAAAGTAAAAAATTCATCAACCCCAAAAAAAAAAACCAAACCCCCAGACAGGCCCATTGAAATTTTTTTTAAATTTTCCCCCCCACCACTGCCCTTTTAGGTACAAAACCGAAATAAAAGTATCTGACTGTCCATCCCAACCCAAAAAACACAGCCAAAAGCCTTTTTGTGGGAAAAATTGCACTACACACATGGGGGTGTTTTGGGATTTCTGCCGGATTTCGGGGTACTACATTTTTGCTGGGCCCTTCCCTTTCATTTCAGGACCGGGGTTTTTAGCTTTTACTGAAAAACCCGGGGGGTGCACATATTTCTGCGGGCTTTCCCCTTTTCTATTCTGCCAGAACCCTGGGTGCTTAGCATAAATAATACAAAAGAGTGTACCAAGATGGCGGTTCTATCATTTTAAGCCTGGGGCAAAAAAGAAAATAGAAATTTTTAACAAGTCGGCTAAAAAAGCTTTCATTTGGCTTCTAGCTCCCTTTTAAACCCCGTTTGGGCCCCCCCCCCCAAATTTTGTTGCAGGGTGCTAAAGTGAGTGAGGAATGGCCCACAGCACCATTCCTTGATCATCTAGACACTATGGCTGCAATTGCCGAAAATGTCAAAAGGTTTAAAACAGCGGGGATCAAAAAGCCCCCCGGGGGTAGGGAACAGGCTCGGTGAGGAGCCAACCCAATCCCCCCCAAAAGGGGGCATGAAAAAGTAAGTTAGGGCACATGTCATTTAAAAGGTGTGGGTTTCCCCTGCTGTGTTTTTTTCTGAAAATTTCAATCCCTTCCTGACAGCCGGGTCAAAAAAAATTTTCCCCTTTTTTCATTTTCCCCTCCCCCCCCCTTCCAAGAGCCAAATTTTTCCCCCCTACTTTGACAAAGGGAGCATTTTTTTTTTTGGGGAACGAGTTTAAATTTTTAATGCTTTAAAACCAAAACCCAAGAACAAAACGGGAAAACCAAAAAAAAAAACAATTTTATGGGGGGTGAAATGGGGAGAAAAAAAGGGTTTCCCCAACCATTTTGGGGGGTTTGGGGTTTTTAAAAAAGGTTCACTTTTAAAGGGAATGTTCTCATGAATTATTCCCGCCGACAAATACCCCGTGGGGGTTTTGGGAACCCGCGTGATAAATTTGTGTAAAATTACAAAGCACAAGGGGCCAGCAGCCACCCCCCCATTCCCCATGAATGTTTGCCCAAGGCCAAAATTTCCCCCCCCAAAACTGCTTTCCCCCATTTTATCTTTATTTTACGGGGCCAAAGGATACCCCTCTTTAACCCTATTGAAATTTTAACCCCGAAATTTTTTTGGGCCGGGGCAACGAAAATTTTCGCCACTTTTATAAAGGGGAAAATTAACTTGGGAAACAAAGGAAAAACCGGCAATTTTAAACCCCCAGGGTTTAAAAAAATCCTTAAAATTAAATTTTTATTGTTTTTTTTCGGGGGTATTTTGAATAATTGGGCAATTTTTCCAAAAATTTTTTACCTTTAAATTTTTATTTAAATATTTTATTTAATTTTTATTTTAAATTTTAACATTATTTCCCCCCGGGAAAAGGGGAAAACCCAACTAGAAGGCGGGACCCTTCATAAAACCCCTTCGGCTTTGGAAAAAGCAATTAAAAAGGGGGTTTGAAAACCAATATGGTGGTTCTATTATGGGCAGGAAGTAATACCCCAGAAAAACAGGGGCAGCTTTTGAAAGCCATTTTTTGGCTTTTTACGCTGCCATGGAAACGGATCGTCAACCTGCGACCTCGCTGCAAGGTGCCGATAGTTGTTAGTTGTGGGTGTCAGCTGCAATTAGCAGTACTCCGGGGTTGGAAATTGGGTTAAGGGGCCCCTTGGGGGAAAGCCCTGCCCTTACCCTGCCCACATCCATTGTTTGGACACTTTACCTGTACCATGTGTTTACAAAAGAAAACTATCAATCACTGTATGTGGTCGGGAAAAAACCAGGACTTCTTTTTCCTCTTCAAGGACTTTTTCTAAAAATTTTAAACCTTCTGCTTTTACCAGAAGTTTCTAATTTAAAAAAAAAAAAACCCTTTATAAAAAACAAGCTTGCCAATTTCCTCCTTGTAACCCCAAAGCCCGGGGTTTGGTTTCCCCGGGAAAAACACGAATTCACGGACAAAAGGAAACGACTACAACACCATTTAAAACAATAGTGTAGTTCACAAAAAAATTTTTAAAAGGAAATTTTGGTGAAAAAATTTTCCCCCAAACACACATTTAAAAAGGGCCGTGCCCAAAAACCCCCGGGTGCTCCCGGGCCCCCCTTTGGAGATTTTCCCCTCAGGATGCAGGGATAATTTAAACCAAACCCACGGGTTCGAAAAGGGGCCAAAACCCCCTTTTCCTTTTTTTAAAACCGCAAAAAAAACAAACGACGTGGGGGTCCTTTCCCAAATGCGCCCCCCCCCGGTGCAGCAAGAAAATTTAAAAATTTAAACCCAAAGCTTTTCCCCCAAACCCCAAAATATACATATAATAAAAGTTTCCTCAACATGCGGACCCGGCCCACATTAATAGCAGTGCTATAGAAAACCCCTGTCCAATGCCCAAATAAAGGGAGGTCCCTTGGAAAAAACATTTAAATTTCCCCTAAAACCCAAACCTGCCCAAACAAAGAAAACTATAGCAGAATCCCGAAAAATTTAAAATTTTTTTTAAAATCACACAAAAGATTTTTACTGATAAACACAATGCGGCTGTTCCATTTTCCACACCAACAAATTCTGATCAAATAGGCCCCCCAAGTTAAAAGTTTAAAACTATAACCCTCACATTATTTTTATTGTTTCCGTTCACCCACAATATTAAGGTTTTGTGCATCCAGGGAGGTGTTACTACTGCCTATTTTTACATTGTAGCACCAAATAGCCTTAATTTCCTGTAGTCAAATGTTTACAAGCCAGGAACTGCTGATTTTCTATTCCCCAACAGGTTGGGCAGTTTCAGATGCAAACCAAGCTGACAACCGAGCTCCACACAGACTGGGAAAATGTACAATGAAGCCTAAAGAAAATAAAAAGTAAGAGATAAACACTCATTCACTTTATCTTTTTTAACCACTCTTTTTATTGCCATCCAAGGAAGAACAAGTTATCTGATAACTGGATTAATTTTTTTTGACCTTCTACTGTATGTTTTTATAAAAAACTGTTATGTATTTTAAAAAACATACTGTATGTATATAGAATATTTTCAGGGTTTTGGGTTTTAAATTTGTATTTACAAATTGTTCATTAAATTTATTGTTTCAGTTTTGGAGAATTAGGGGTTTTCCCCCCCCCTTTATGGGAATTTTTGGGGCCCGGTTTTTTTAGAAGGTTTTCGGTTTTTAAAAAAACCCCCGGGGAAAAAACCAAAAAGCAAAGCCCCCTAGACTTTTTAAAAATTTAAAATTTCCCCCCTCAGCAGGTCCCCCCTGCACGGATTTTCCCCCGGGTGTTTTTTTTCACAAACCGCCAGCATTAAACCCAAACACTTTGGGCCAAAATGTATGAACGGGCTTTTTTGCCCGTTTTCTGGCGTTTTACTGCGGGCCCCCCACCCGAAAAACCCCTGTCCGGGCGCAGGAAACAGGGTAGGCGCAGCTTTCGCCACTTTCAGCTGCGCCCCCCCAAAGAAGGGGCGGGCAAATGGGCGCGGGGGTTGGGCGCGGGTAGGCGTTCCGGGGGGGACGGCGGGGCCCCTTTGAAAAAACCCCCTGGGATGTACGATGGGATTTGGCAAAGCGAGGCGCAGTGGCAGCTCCCACAGGGAGACCAAGGTTTTTTTTTGGTTAAAATGCTCCAACAGAGGCAAAGTGAAGCAGGATCGGAACATGCGAGGAAGCAGATCGAAGATCGCGACAGAAATCTCGGCGCTCCGCTCCGTGCAGCGGGAGTATGATTCCGAAAAAATGCCTTTATAAAGGCGGAAAACAGTGTCCAAAAAAGAGCTGAACGTAAAAAATAAACATATAAAAAAAAAAAAACACTTTCCAAAACTCTAGAATGGGCAATATCTATAATTATGATATTGGAAATTGCCGGGAAATACAGTAATTCAAATTCTGAAACCTATTCTCATTGGTCGGCTTTAAACCAGCCAATCAAAATTAGGAGCGACAGTGAACCATTAAAACCTATGGGGAAGGATTGACCAATCAAATCCACGGCGGGATAATTCAAAATACAGTAAAAGACAGAAAGAGCTGATTGGCTGAGCTAGCGGGGCTTGGCTAGCTCGGCCAATCAGAATTAGGAGGGGACAAAGACCCATTCTAGTCTATGGAGAAGTTTAGACCAATCGAATCCCCGGCGGGATAATTAAAAAATACAGTAAAAAAAAAAAACATTGTTTATTCTCTATTTCGTTGCACCCTACTATTGATCCTTGGCTAACGGAAAAAAAGAAATAAAACATGATTTTATTAAATTAATATTATTTTCGTTACACCCATATTTCATTCGTTTAAATACACATCAGGACCACTTCTGTGTGTTATAATTGATTTTGGCAATTGTACAGTTTTTATTTCAGTTTGCTTTAGAAAACCCAATGGGAGGTCGCTGCTTCCATGGTCCAAAAATAACGCGCCTCTTTTTAAAACTTAGCCAATCACAAGCGCGCTCGAATTTCTTTCCCATAAAAATCTATGAGAAAGAGCTCGCGCTTGATTGGTTAAGCTGGCGACCCCCGCCGCTTCACCAATCAGCTCGTTTTTTGATTTATGTATTTGAACTGTCCCCCCTTTGGGAATTGATTGGTCAATTTTTCTCCATAGGAAAATGGGACATTTCGCTCCTATTTATTTCAATTCTTCTCCATAATTAGAATGGGACATTGCCTCTATACTGATTGGTCAAATTCTCCCCATGGGTTAGGAATGGGGAATTGTCGCCCCTATTCTGATTGGCGGGTTTTTTATGCCGACCATATGAGAATGCTTTAAACAATTTGAATTACTGTTTTTCCCGGCGATTTCTCTCTATTGCAATTCTATGAAAGCGCCGGTCTCCCCGACAAACGCTTTGTTCGGTTTTTAACTGCTTTATTTGTAAAGAAGGGTTCTGCTCTTTATCTGATATGTTTGAAAACTTAATAAAAAAGATTTTTTTATTAATACTTCATGCTGCACGCGCTGAGCGCCGAGATTTCAGAGCGCCCATCCTCCATAGACTATAATGGGAGAAAATAGCTCGCGCTCTGATTGGGGTGGGATAGACAAGCCCGCTAGCTCAGCCAATCAGCTCTTTCGTCCCTTTTTTCTGTATTTTGAATTGTCCGCCTTGGATTTTGATTGGTCCAAACTTCTCCATAGGATATAATGGACTTTGTCGCTCCTATTTCTGATTGGTTAATACTCCTTCATAGGTTAGAATGGGCCACTGTTGCTCCTATTCTGATTGTTCCAAACTTCTCCATAGGATATAATTAGAAATGGGCGAATTTCTCAAAAATTCGATTCGGTCACTTCGCCGAATTTTCCGTCAAAATTTGTTTCGCTCCGAATTACTTCGGCACGAATCGCTTAAAAAGCAGCTAATTTCCAGCTGGGACAGAGCCTGCAGGTGCTGTAGAACGTTGTGCCATGCTTAAATATGCAGAGGGAGCTTGGTTTGGTCTTCAAACAATGTTGTGTTTTAGTATGACAGCAGATGACTTGCCGCCACTCTTGAACGCTTCACTATAAAATTCCCTGGCACCCAAGGGGGGCAAAACTGACCAAAAAACTCAAGCGGGAATGTAGCTGATAAAGTCATGCCAGCGAAAGCTGGAAAAAAAAAGCTGAAGCTCAGGTGCAACATTAGTGACAGAGTGGGAGGTGACGGGGGCAGCCACAGCAGCCTAAGGTCAGGCGTGGGACAATGACATTCTGGAGGTGGCAAAACACGAGGAAGCCACAGAGTGGCACAATGACTGAGAGCGGAGGTCACGGCGGTAGCAGTTTTGAGGTCAGGCACTGGCACAATGACATTCTGGAGGCGGCAAACAGTATTAGGCCACAGAGTGGCACAATCACACAGTGTGGGGGTCACGGCGGCAACAGTTATGGTCAGGCAGTGGCACAAAGACATTTTGGAGGCGGGGTAAAAAAATTATTTGGCCCCGGTGGCCAACACACAGGTGGGGGTCCGGGGGCAGCGTAGAGATCAGGCAGTGGGAAAATGACATTTTGGAGGCGGCTAAACGTATTAGGCCCCAGAGTGGGCACAATCACACAGCGTGTAGTCACAGCGCATCAGTATGAGATCAGGCATTGGCGCCAATGACATTCTGGAGGCGGCTAAAGCAGTATGTATGCCACAGAGATGGCACAATCACACGAGTGCGTGAGGTCAAAGGCGGCTAGCAGTATAATCAGGCAGTGGCACAATGATCATTCCTGGAGCGCAAAACAGATATTAGGCCCACAGAGTGGCACAATCACACAGTGTAGGAGCGTCACGGCGGCAGCTAAGATCAGAGAGCAGCGCATTGCGCACAATGACATTCTGAGGCGGCAAACACAGTAATTAGGGCCACAAGTGGTCACAAATCACACGAGTGTGGATGTCACGACAGCAAGCCGACTAGGATCATGCAGAGCACAATGACATTCTGTGAGGTGGCAAAACAGGAGGAAGCCACAGAAGGTACAATTACTCGAGAGCTGAGGTCACGGCGCAGTAGCATGAAGTCAGGCAGTGGCACAATTACACAGTAGTGGAGGCACGGCAGAGAGTCACAGCAGCAGCATGAGGTCAGAGAGTGGGCACAAGACATTCTGGAAGTGTGCAAAACAGGTAGGAAAGCCACAGAGTGGCACAATAGACAGAGAAGCGGAGGATCACGTCGGAGCAGCATGAGTGACAGGCAGTGGGCATCAATGACATAGTGTAGGAGGACTGGCAGCAGCCACAGCAGCAGCATGAGGATCAAGACAGTGGCACAATGACACAGTGTGGGATGTCACGGCAACAGCAACAGCAGCAGCAGCATGAGGTCATAGAGTGGCACAATGACAGAGTGTTGAGGTGGGTGGCAAATACCAGTCCGGGTAAAGATGGTGGAAGCAGATGGAGAAACGCACAGATGTGTGGCAATCAGGGGGGTGGCGGCATCAGAATAGTGGCTGAGGCAGGTAGTTTGAACCCAGACTGACGCCTAAGCATTGGTGTGGAAATCCTCCCGATCCACCCTGATTCATCTTGACAAAGGCAGATCGTTCCACATTTCCCGGGGACAAGGGGGGTTCTCCTTGGGTAACGATGGCCCCCGCCGCACTGAACCCCCTCTGATGCCACACTACAGGCCGGGCGGGACAGCTTCTCCACTGCAAACTCGCAAGTTGCGGCCAAAACATCCAGTTTGGCTGCCCAGTAGTCCAGCGGATCTTCTAACTGAGGTGGCAGAGTGCTGTCCAAGTAGGCCCCCAACCTGTTGGTTCAGGGCTGCTCCAGGTCCTGCTGCTGCTGCTGCTGGCGACTGCCCTCCTCACTGGGCGGTGAAGGAAGCTGCTCATCAGTGACTCCAGACTTAGGTTACTACTGATGGAGTTTGGGTACTGCTCCTACCCCCCCCCTTCCCCCAGACCGGGGCAGAAGTACGTGAGCGCTGAGGAACCCCCCGGTCAGACCTGTCAGAGGAGGGACGATCCCTGCACATAGGCAGCGGCCAACTGATTACGGAGGTTTTCCCTATCGTCTTTGAGTTTGTCTTCCCTCTAAATAGCGGGGAAAAAGGCTCCCATTTTGGACCGGTAGCGAGGGTCCAATAGGGGGGAGAGCCAGAAGTCATCCTTCTGCCGGATGCGACATTCGGCTGTCACTAGCCAGGGAAATAAGCATGCTGCGGGCCATCTGCACAAGTGAACTCCGAGGGGCTCCCTGCCTCCATTTCCCTGTAATACTGCCACGGGGCTTGGGGGTCATCTGCCTCATCTTTCCCCATCTCCACCACCTCCTCCAGCTGCTCCTGCTCCTCCTCTCTTGTCACCTGGGGAGAAAATCCACTAATTTCACCAGACAATGCTTCTGCTCCAAGTCCTCCTCCCTCCTCCATTTCAGTCCACCGGACTCATGTGGCCACGAGATGTAGTCGCCACGTCTCCAGTTTCCCCTGCCCAGACAGATTTTCAGCATCTGTCCAGGACATGAAGCAGTGGAATGACGTTAAATTCATCCCGTAGTCCTGGCGACTGACAAATAACGTCGCCTCCTCGAATGGCCTCAACAAACGGCAGGGGTCAAAGCATGAGCTGCCACTGCTGACATCAAAGTTACACAGGGGAGTACTTCTGTCGCCTGGATCATCAAAAATCGTTAATGGCCTTTCTCTGTTCATACAGTCGGTCCAACATGTGCAGGCTGGAATTCCAGCGGGTTTGGAAACATCGCATATCAGAGTGTGTTGGGGAGGCTGTTTTGCCGCTGCAACTCGAGGAGGGTGTTCCTGGCTTTGTACGAATGGATAAAGTGCATGCAACAGTTTCCTGGCCATTTTCAGAATGTTAAAGACGGTGGAAGACTTCAGGGAAACCTTTTCACAACCAGATTGAACACTGCCCATGCAGGGCATGGACCATCCCCTCGGTGCAAACGCGGACACCATTTCCTCCCCTTGTCCGTCACATGGTTCCGATTTTCAGTTGGGGCGAGAAAGCCACACATCGAATTCTTGCTGCATGACGCGGAGCAGTTTTCCCCCCCTGTGTGACTTCGTTCGCCGAGGCAAGCCAGGTGTAGAACTGCGTGACACCGCTGTGCCCTACACATGTGGTATGATGGAGCAGTACTTGTGGAGGGTGAGATGGTGGGTGGGGGTGGAGGAGGAGGAGGCGGACATTGGGGCAGGTGCAGCAGTTTGACAACGTGGAGGAGAAAACGGCGTCTCCTGCCAAGTTGTTGGTGTTCCTGGGCTGGAAGCACATTCACCCAGTGGCCGTAAAGGACATGTACTGGGCCCCGACCGTAGTTACAGCTCCAGACGTCCCGCTGCCGTGCACCTTTGGGAAAAAACCGAAAAAGCTCAAGGAAATGACCCACCTTGTTTTACATATT
>JAODAL010084135.1:0-11021 GCA_025379985.1 Phyllomedusa bahiana
TTGGTGGCTCTCAGAATGTTATGCTCACCTATACCCTTACTCCGAATTTGCGATTTTAAATATCACATGGCACAATACCATCAAAAATTCAAACCATCAATTCCATGTTTTGACAGCAGCTCGAGGTTATAGCTTTTACTGGAAACTTCCCACTCCTCTTAGGATTGCAGAGGTAATCAGCAGAACAAACCTCCAATACCACTCAGAGGTGTGTTTGTTGGTCCCACCTCATCAAGCTATTCATAATAGAAAGAGAAGATCCTGCTGGACTTAATCCAGGTTCTTTAATTAAAATAGTAGAAGAATTATTTGCCCCTTGTTATCAACCCGATAAATCCAATTTCATTTTGCTTTTTTACTTTACAATGGATTCTAACTTAACGTCGGATTGCTGTAACATTCTGAACTTGTATATGATATAAGGAAGATTTGAATGACGTCTCGCTTTTTCTTTACTGTACCTTAATTGTGTAAAAAGATGTTTCTTACTGTAATGATCACTTTGTGAGGCTCTGTTTAATTGTTGTATTGTTATAAGGTTGCACAATTGGTTACTCGGTACTACATGTTGTACTTAATTCTTCCTGTTTATTTTTTGAAAATAAAATAAAACTTATGTTTAAAAAGTGCCGGAAAAAGGAGTCTTTCAACCACCATTTTAGTTTCACTGGACATAGACTACCCCTGCCGGGGCCACAGAAATGAGCCCCAAACCTGAAATGACCCCCAGATTTAAAAAGTGCCGGAAAAAGAGTCTTTTAACCACCATTTTAGTTGAACTGGACATTGACTATATTTGTCCTGGACTGCAGAATGACCCCAAAACCTGTCTGACCCACAGATTGAAAAGTGCCGGAAAAAAGGAGTCTTTCAACCACCATTTCAGTTAAACTGGACATTGACTATCCATGTCCTGGACTGCAGCATGACCCAAAAACCCCCACAGGTGCCCTTATGGACCATCAGCAGAAACTTTCTCAATAAGAAATAAACTAATATTAAAAAAAAACTCGTTTTTCCATTACTGCTGCTGCTAGAGCTACTTGCCACTACTTGCTACTGGTGACATTGTTCCACTGTGACATTAGAATGTGAAGCAAACGAAACAGATGTCCCCCGAGGGTCAACGAGGCCTGTCTGAAAATCCTGCATTCAGGAAATGAATGATCAAGGTAGTGTGAGCTGTAAACGGGTGATCAAGCAGGTCAGCTGGCAGGGCCAGCCTTACAAATGTGTGTGTGAGAAGCAAGGTCTGGCGTTTCGTCATCAATTAACAGACGCAGGTTCAGCTATCAGGGCCCGTAGTTTACATTGGTGCGGTAGTAAGCAGCCATGGCTGGTGTTCCGCATCTATTAGCACGCAGGGTTAAGCTAGCATTGTCATAGAGTTACAGTTGTGTGACGGTGAGAAGCCCAGGCAGCATCCGTCATCCAATAACACGGCAAAAAATCCCTATTGATTGCGAGCATCGAACACATCGTGCTGAAAGCAGTAAATACGGAAGCGGAGAGTGTGAGCTCGAGACCCTCCAGTCTCTTCTCAGTACACAGTCCACAGACCTGGTAGCGCTAGAGAAATTTCCTGCCTCTTACGAGAGCGCTTTATCCCACTTATGTAGTGCGACCAATCTAGCTTCACATTGAAATGCTGGTCGTATGACAAAGGCTCCTGTTTCAACCAGATGCCCGTTTTTCTTGGCATTCTTTATCTCGTTTTCCTCAACGTATTGGAGTAATAGTCTCTGTTGCTTGGGGTTGAGCGAATGTTGCTCCATACACATGTCCTCTGAATAACCTACATCTGTTTCAGTCTTCCTGTACTCCCTGAACATTCAGAGTATATATTTGTATCAGCTATTGTTGTACATGCAATTTTTTAGTAGTTTAATTCTAGAAAATACATATTTTTAAAATAGGATGGAATCCACCACGTTCTTTGTTTCCTTTCTCTTTTTTTTAATTGTATTAAATGGGTTGTCTAACTACAGGAGATTTATAGCTAAGTTAAAAGAATCTTGCAAAAACAAGTCATTTTGCATTATGTGTCCATTAAACAAGTCCCTACCTATTCCTGTTTTTGACAACACCATGACCCTTAGAGCCTACTCATGACAATTGTGAAGAACAAATGTCTGTTAGAAACCAGCATTTTTTACAATAGGACTTGTATAAAATAGCTGCATTTCACAAGCAACATGCCCCCAAAAATTTCATAACAAACATGACCCTTGAGCCACTCTTGACAATCGTGAAGAACAAATGTCTGTTAGAAACCATATTTTTTACAACAGGACCTGTAGTATAGCTGCATTTCACAGCAACATGCACCCAAAAATTCAAAATATGATCCTTTAGCCAGTCTTGACAATTGTGAAGAACAAATGTCTGTTAGAAACCATATTTTTTACAATAGCACCTGGAGAATAGGTGCATGTCACAGCAACATGCCCCCAAAAAATCTAATCATGACCCTTGACAACTCTTACAATTGTGAAAACAAATGTCCTGTAAGAATCCACATTTTTTATAATAGGACTTAGTAGCTGCATTTCAAAAGCAGAGCATGACCCCAAAAATTATACAAAAGTGACTTCTCAGCCACTGTTAAAAATTTGTGAGGGAGAAATGCCATACTTAGAATCCCACATTCTGTTCTAAAGGACCATGATTATAGCTGTATCTCAACAGCATCTGACCCTAAAATCATGACAATGGCAAAAAAAGTGCTAGAGATAAAGTGAAAAATGGAATAAGCGGTTTAGTCCTAAAACCGTTGAGTCAATTACAGTCCTCCACAGTCCGGGCCAAACCAGCAAAATGATCTTTGGGATCTGAGAAAAAAAATTTACAGTAAGAAATATCATTTTAAAAAATAAAAAGATTTTAATAAGACCATTTCTTTTGGAAGAGGAATGTGAAGTATAACCGCAACTAATCAGTGACCTCGTCAATTGGGGCCACAACATCATCAAGATCCATTCCTGATTCATCTTGAAGAAAGGCAAAAATACGATCCACATTATCAGTTGAAAAGCTGGGATGCGTTGTCTGTAATGACTCCTCTAGCCTGTGACCTGAAGTCCGCTCCGATATGAAGCTGCTGCTGGACAGGACACACCTCTATGGCGTGGTCGAGCGAGCTCGAGCATTCATCCATTTTGGATACCCAAAGTCAAATTGTACGGAACACATCCAAAACATCTGTGTTGAACGCAGATAGTCGCACCATGATCTAGAGCTGGTATCACTGTGTGCTTTATGTAGTGCCCTGTAATTACAACATTTGTGAGGTGGTAAATAAGATTGGCATAGAGTCACCCATTAGGCTTCATCCACATTGCCGCTGCTGCCGCTACGGCTACTCGGCAATCTTACGCTGTCAACTTCGCGTTGACGTTGTTTATCCTCCATTGACACTTGAGGAAACGTGAAGCAGACAGCAACAGATGTCTCGCAGTTGATCAATCAGCAAGGTCCTCCATTTCCTGGCATTTTACTCTCTATTTGGTGGGTGGAAGGAAAGTTGCAGTGTTTGATTTGTACCGGGGATCCAGGAGGGTGTGCCACCCAGTAACAGTTTGTTCCAATTTGATAGACTTAATGCGAGTATCATGTTGGAGGAAATGGAGTATCCAATCACTCTCGAAGTGAGAGAATGTGGCCTTGAATTCCCAAGCCTCTGGTCGAGGGGCACTAGCAAAACAGATCTTCTTCTATCTTCCTTCTCCCGCTCAAAATCGCGGGTCCAACCCTTTCCAAGGCAGGACGTCGGTACTGTCGGTGTCGCTGCGAATACCTCATCCTCCACAGCTTCCTCCGTTGCACAGTTTCAACACATCCCTGACTTGCCATCAGATGAGATGCCACCCTGAGAGCTGAGGCGCAAGCCTTGCACTAGCCCTGGACACCTGAACCACTGCCTAATGAAGACCGATAAAATTGTGAAACTGTCAGGTCTTGTGGATTCGATGGAGAGAAAGGCTCCGTGTCCGCATCTGTATCCATCTCCTCCTCTGTAGCTGGTTGGGACTGATGTTTCAGGAGTGTCCCAACGATCGTTTCAGACTAAGATCCCACCACAATGCTCATTGCTGAAAAACTGGCGAAGATGGTGCAGACCTTTTTCACCTTCCTCCACCTCGTGGCTTAACACCCTGAGGTCCGCACCGCTGCTTGTCAGCCATGTTCACTCGTACTTTTTAATGGCATTGAGCTGCTCCACAATCTCTGGGGCATGGTGGAGGGTGTATTCCAATGAGTTGCCGACGTCAACAATGAGACGGTTTGATGGGGAGCCGAGCGGATGAAGGCATGGTGGGCGAACCTGCGAAGTGCGAGCTCAGTACGTCAGAGAGCCTTCCTTAAACAGCGCAGACCAGACCTGGTTAGCGCTTTAGAAATTTCTGGACGCCACAGGTTTCATGTGACAGTGCCCAGGTCAAGGGATTCATCCACAGTGGGTCGGGTACACTAGTTGACATTTTTGGGCTGCCTTCGCTTCCAAAGCTGGAAGGAATGCTGACGATGCTGATTGACGACATTGTTTGCCGTGACTGGGAGGACGAGGAGGTAAGACTGCTGGATGCAGGTTGCATTAAACCCACTAAAGAAAATTTTTGGTGACGCTGTTCGTTACTGAATTCACAGGGCCCTCCCCCAGGATCGGGCCTGGGGGTCTGCAACCGGGCCCGCTGGCTTGGTGTTGTCCCAAAAAGGGAAGGAGCACCTTCTCTTTGTACCTCTACCCAGTCTTCACCTCTCTTTGCCGCTTACAACCGCTTTCGCTCCTGTTCAAAAGAAAAAATTTAAAAAAGTATGGAAGATTTTTGACGGGTCTCTTATTAAAAGACGACAATACAGTTTTCTTAAACCCCTCTAATTTTCTACAGCCAACTGGTTAGAAACTGAAAGTTTCTATTCAATCCCTTGAAATGCGGCTGGTGGAAGAACCAAGACAAAATAACAGTGTTCTTCCTTCAGTCCAGGGATTTACAACTCCCCCAGTAGGACTAGGAATTATAGTTTCAAAAAAATAATTAAAGTCGTATTCCCCAAAACTGAGATTAACGAGCGCAAAAAAAACTTGCAGAAGTTACAGGGAGGGGAAATTTGCGTTTTTTGCGGGCTTGAAAAACGAAAACAGGGCTAAAAATTTTTTTCTAGCGATTGTCTTACACCGGGGCTTTTGAAGAAAAGGGGGGCCGCCCCACTGCAAAAGCTATTTTAAAAGTTTACAGATGAAAAACAGGGGTTTTTTTTGCCCCAAAAATTAAATTCCCCAAACATTCTACGAAATTTCTGTATCCATGTTTAAGTACAAGGTCTATTTGAAAAAAAAGGGGCGAACCAAAAGCAATACAGTATTTAAAATATTAACATAAGAAAAGGAGGTTTTTACACAAGAAATACCCTGCAAATACTACAAATTTCGTTTCCCAATATATTAAAATGGGTCTTTTTAACAAAAATGGGCTGCGCCAAATGAAAAAAACCCAAATTTAAAATTTTGTACATAAAAAGGGGTTTTTTCACTATGAAATACAAAATCAATTCCCAGCAAAATCGTAGCCTAATGTAAGTGCAAGGTGGTCTTTGAACAAAATTGGGTGCACAAAATGAAATAAAGCTATTTTAAAATTGTTACGGATAAAAAAGGTGTTTTTTGCACCAAAGAAAAAACCCGCATAACTAGAAAATTTTTTGTATCCTTAATTTAAGTAAAAGGTGGGTCTTTTGGGCAAAAATGGCCTGCGCAAAAAATTGAAAAAAAAAAACTATTTAAATTGTGTGGATAATAAAAAGGGGGTTTTTCACCTATAAAATACCCTGCAGTGACGAAAAATTTCTGTACCTATTGTAAATACAAGGTGGGTCTTTGAACAAAACTGGGCTGCACAAAAAAAAATGAAAAAAAAAAAAATATTTAAATTGTACGGATAATAAAAGGTGGTTTTTGCACCCATAAAAACACCTGCAGTGACTAGAAAAGTTCTGTTCCCCATTTAAATTTCAAGGGGGGGTTTTGAACAAAACTGGGGTGCACAAAAGTGAAAAAAAAAACTATTTAAAAAAGTGTATGGATAATAAAAAAGGGGGTTTTGCACTATGAAATACAACAGCAAAAACTAGCAAATTTTGTTCCTAATGTAAGTCAAGGTGGCTCTTTTAAACAAATTGGGTGCACTAAAAATGAAATTGTCCGGCCGCCGCGGCCCGTGCCTTGGACCGCGGTCGTGTCTGCGCCCCTGTGTCTGGGTTCGCTGTGGCTCCCTGTTGCTCAGCGCTACTCACCTGGTCCTGCTTCCACGTGTGTCCATCCTCTGTGGCTTCCCCAGCGTGTGTGCACACCCCATAGGGCGCGCGCGCGCAAGCCTGCGGACATTTATAGACACAGTACTCCTGTTTCCCCTGCCGTGGACCTGTGACCTCGGCCTTCATAAGGAACTTCCTCCTGCACTCAGGGTCAGTTCAGGGTGTTTCATCCTTAGAGCTAGACCTCGGGCTGCTGAAGCTCCTGCTAGGTTAACCTCGGGTTCCCGTGGTTCGGGCTGTACGTCTAAAATTACTCTGTGCTGTCCAGCGCACCTGTCTTCCCTGCTGTCTTCTGACGTGTTAAACCTCCAGTTTCTCCCTGCTGTCTCCTGCTGCTGAATATATTCTGTCACCTGTCGGGACTCTGTCATCTGTTTACTGCTGCAGCATCGTTATCAGCCTCCAGTGTCCAGCCATCCAGCCCTGCACTTCGGCTACCCACTGCGGGTATTACCATCTCTGCCCGCGATGGGCCCTGTGGATCCCCTGTACCAGGACATTTCTGGCTTTGCGGCCAGAAATAGTTACAGAAATACAGCTATTTAAAAGTTGTCCGGATAGGAAAAGGTGGTTTTTGCACCAGTGAAATACACCAGCAGTTACTAGAAAATTTCTGTGTCCTAATGTAAGTACAAGGTGGGTCTTTGAACAAAAATGGCCTGTGCCAAAGTGAAAAAAACCTAATTAATTTGTGTACGTATAATAAATGGTGGTTTTTGCACCTATAAAATACACCTGCAGTGACTACAAAAGTTCTGTATCCTATTATAAGTACAAGGTGGGTCTTTGAACAAAACTGGGCTGAACAAAATGCAAGGTACTATTTCACCAAAAACTGGTAAAAAAAAATCCATTTCAATGCAGGTTCAATGCAGTCTGGGCTGCACAATATACACTCTCCTTTCAAAAGCCTGCCTGTCTGTCTGTGTTTTTTAGCTTGATTGGTAGGATAACCCGTCTAAATATTGCTATAATGTTGATAATTGTTTGATTTTTTGAGAAAAAATAGATAATTGAATCACTGAAAATATAACATCCTATTTTTGACATTCATTGACAGGACGTAGCTCATAAAGAAAGTTACGTGTTGTGAGCTTGCTTGGTGGGTATATAAGGTGTGTGACAGGATGCCTGCACATATATTCCTTATTGCTGTCATAGATAAAAGTGGCGCTTTATTAGAGTTGAAAAAAAGGATGATTAATAGCTGTTGGGCCAAGGATGGCAGTATTTCTGAAACTGTGTTTATTAACTGTTCGCATGCTGCTGTGGTGAAAGTTTATAGTGAGTGGCCAAATGGCCCCATTGTGAAGAAGTGTCATGGACACTGTGGAGCAACACATGCCAGTGATGTGAGGTGAACATCAGCTTTGAAGGTACGAAAGGGTGGATCGACTTGCTATATTGAAACAGCTCACCACCAAAATGAACTAGGGGGCTATCAGACATGTGTCTAAAAGAACAGTTCAGAGAATCATACTGCATACAGGGCTCTGAAGCAGACAGATGGTCACTGTACCTGTGCTATTGAGGTTGCAACAGCAGAAAAGTATTCAATTTTCTCGGACGTATCAGAATCAGATCTCCTCTGATTGTCAAAGGGTTGCTTTCTTTAATGTGTCCTGTTTCCTTTTTTAATTAATTAATGGACATTAGTGATACAGGTGAGAAACATCAGGGAACAAATACCCTGGCATTGCTTGAAGAACACAAGCTGGTGATGCCAGTGTTATGTTCTGGGAAATGTTTGCATTTGCTGATTGTCTTCCCTGGGGCAGATGGGATTTTCCAGCAAGACAAAAGACAATGCGAAATATCACGTCCATGGATGTCTGACGTTGATTCAAAAAGCAAGACTAAGACTTTTTAATACTACTGTTAGACCCTAATTCCCCAGACTTGAACCTAAATGAGCATTATGTTTGCTTTATGGATCTCCCTCACACACCATCAGCAGTTATGAGATGCAGTCAGCGCGGCTCGAGATAGCTGTGACAACTTACCAGGACCTTTTTGAGTCACTCCTCAGCTCTTCTAGAAGCTGCCTGTGCTGCACACAGTGGTTACTTTACTATTAGGTGGTGGTCATAATAATATGACTTGGCTGTGTAGTTTCCTATTATCTAATAGTATAGAAGTGATTTTAGTTTGGTAGGTTGTGTTTTTACAATAACATTTTTACATGCCATGGACCATTAAATGTCATGTCCCATGACTTCATGGTTCATATTCAGCATTAAATATAGCAAAGTGACCTCTATTGAACTTATATGAACCGCATATGTAGGAGTATATATTTTGGCACTTTCTTTATCAGCCCGTATCCAGTAGCTATATAAGAGTATACTGCCAAGAAAACCTAGGACAGCGTATCCATAAAAGGTTTCTCATTTAATTTGTATCAAAATTTAAGACAACATGTGAAGCTAAGTAGCATAACATTAGCTACTTTAGATAGACACTTTTAGTAAACACTTGTGGTTTATGTTTCTCCAAGCCTGGAGTAGTCCATGTAGAATTTCAGTGTTCAGAGTTGGAACGCTCTTTTCTTGGCAGCTTGCACAGCTTGCTCGGCAATGTGAATCATGCTGCGATGAGGGCTGGTCTGAGGTGTGTGCACTACTGCTCTGCGACGTCTTCTTAGTGTGGAATGGATCAGAAAAAGCATTAGATTGTTTCTTTTGAATATCTCAATTCATGTCATCCATCAACACAGTTCACAATGACTAAAAATACTGAAAAAATACAATATTTAGATGTTGAAATAATTAAAGATGAGAATCAATTAAAAACTACATTGTATAGAAAGAACATCGATAAAAATAACCTATTATCTAGACAAAGTTTTCATGCCCCACAAATTTTTAAGGGTATACCGAAAAGTCAGTTCATCCGCATTAGAAGAAAATGTACTGACGATAATGAATACCATAAAAATATCCAAAAAATGATCGAAAAATTTACACAAAAAGGGTATAATAAAGAAGAACTAGAAAAATTGGGAGAAGAAATAGGTAAACTTAATATACAAGATTTGAGGAAACAAAAACAAAAACAAAGTCGTGATGATTGTTTGTTTATTTCCACTCTAGGATGATAAAAAACACAGTCAAAAAATGGTGGAAAATTTTTCAAAAAGATGATAAGTATGGGAAATCATTTAAAACATTCCCAAAATTTGTATATAAAAAAGGGAAACCATTGGCAATGAATTTATTAGAGTAGATCTTATTAAAAGTAATATCAACAAACAACAAAGATTGGGAATTGTCCAGACGGGAACTTTCCCTTGTCTATCATGCCAACACTGTACAGGTATCATTAAAGGTCCAAAAGTAACACACCCTTTGAAGGGTCACAGTATTGATATCAAGGAATATCATACTTGTGATTCAAAAAATGGAATTTACCTTTTGAAATGTCCATGTGGAATAATATATATTGGACAAACATCACGAAAAATCAAAGTTAGATTGAATGAACATAAATCTAATATTCGGAGATACAAAAAGATAGGAACTGCTGTCCCATCAGATATTAAAGATAGAAAAGAGAAAAAATATGGAGAAAGCTCACTAGCCAGACACTTTTTTGAAGCGAAACATAATGGGGCAGATTTATCAAAGCAGTTGCGCCAGAATTCTGGCTCCATTTGCACCAGAAACCAGCTTTTCGCCACATTTACTATGCGTTTTGAACATTTTTTCAGACGCTTTTTGGGGGCCCTAGGCCGCAAAAGGGGCGTGGGCCTCTTTAAAATGGGGCGTGGGTTTCGTGGGGAAGGGGGCGGGGTTTTTTAATTTCCGCCCAAAAAACGCCCAGTTTTTGTCCCCGGGTTTTCTGGTGGGGAAAGTAAGACAACTTAATTTTTGGAAACAGGGTTAGACTGACATTTCTAACCTGCCCCAAGTTTTATCAACACTATGAAAAATGTGGCGCTTTAAAAAAAAAAGGCTAGTCAAACTTTACCTGTCTAAAATTTAAGTACTTTTTGAAAAATTTCCCCCAAATTTTGTGTGAATTTAAAAGGGCAGGTTTTTAAAACAAATCTATGGAATAGATGAATCAAAAATTTTATTAAAAATCTCATGCAGTGAGAGGTGTATTGGATTTTAAACACTAAAACTCACTCCCCCAAATGGGTTGAATGGGAGTGTAATTTTAAATTTTTTTTTTTTTAATGACCCCTTAATTAGGGGCTTGTATTTTATGTCCCTTTTAGTAATTTTTAATGTTTAGAACCCATTCGTTTTAGGTATGTGTAAAACATTTGGGAAACAGACCGGGGTATCCGTTTTTGCTTAAGAAAGGGGGAGAACCCGAAAAAAGTCGCAGAGCATTTGTGCACCCCTAAAACCCGCCTTAAAACGCAGCGTTTTTTCACAACGCCGACAAGCGTGCAAACTGCTAAAAAAAAGAGCATCCAACTCTGAACGCTGAAAAAAGCATATGGATTACCCCCGGCTTGGGGAAAAAAACCGCAAGTGTTTACAAAATGGCTATCTAAAGTACCTAATGTTTTGCTTCTTAGCTTCACATTTTCCCTGTTTTAGCATTGTAATTTCTATTACTGCTTTGCATTCTTCTTTAAGTTTTTCCCTCTTTTTCTCCCCGTATGGTGTTGAGGTTTTAGCTTTCCCCCCTCCTTCAGCATTTTCCCATGTTTTTTTGTCTGACTTAAAACCGTATTCTCATCCCCCTGCTTCCCG
>JAODAL010084136.1:0-11021 GCA_025379985.1 Phyllomedusa bahiana
TGTTTCTGCCGTTGGGTCACAAAAGAAACGTTCTTTTTCACCGCCAAAAAATACATTTCCCCTGAGCAAAATTCATAACCGAAGCTAAAAATTACAATTTTTTTCTGTTTTGTTACATAAAAACACCCATTTTTTATACGCACAAACGGAAATTTTTGGTTGCTAAATTTTTTTTGCACAATTTATACCCGGGGCTTAAAAAAGCGTTTTCTGCTGTTTTGGCACTAAAAAAACGTTTTTTTTCACCCCCAAAAAAGACTTTTACCCTGAGCATAATCATAACCGAAGGTAATTTAATTACAATTTTTCTGTTTTTTGTGTCCGAAAAAAACCGCCTTTTTAAACACGCAAAAAGCGGAATTTTTTTGGCTCAATTCTTTTGCCTTTTACACCGGGGGTTCAAAAGCTTTTTTCTGCTGTTGTGGTCATAAAAAAAACGTCTTTTTCACCCGCAAAAAAGAAAAATTTTTCCGTACCCAAATTCAAACCGAAGTTAATTACAAGTTTTTATGTTTATGGAACCGAAAATACACGCCATATTTAACACGCTACAAAGCTGGTAATTTTTGGTTGCTCAATTTTTTTTGCGCATTTACTTTCCCAGGGGTTCATTAAGCGTTTTTCTGCTGTTGTGGTCACTAAAAGAAACGTTCTTTTTCACCGCCAAAAGAGACATTTTTCCTGTAGCATAATTCATAACCGATGGTTAATTACAAGTTTTTCTGTCGTTGTGTACCGTAAAATACACACCATTTTAACACACTAAAAAAAGCGGGTAATTTTTGGCAGCACATTTCTTTTGCCAATTTAATCCAAGGTTTTAACTAAGTATTTTTTCTGCAGTTGTACTTAGTAAAGAAATGTTCTTTTTCACCGCCAAAGAAGAAATTTTGCCTGTACATAATTCTATCCGAAGGTTAATTAAGCCTGTTTGTGCTTTTATATTCAGTAAAATACACAGTTTTTTAACGACACATACAAAAATTTTTCCTGGCCATTTGTGGAGCCAATTTATATCCAGGGTTACCAAGCTTGTTACTGGGTTCATTTGGCTTTAATACAGGTGTGTATTTATCATAACAGATATCATTCATCAAACAGTGTCTGTACATTTTAGAACAAACAGTATGTCAGACAGAGAGGTGGCAGGCTCTTCACCTCCGAGTGGCAGTGGCACAAACATTCCTGGAGTAGGCCCAGGTCGCAGCACAGCAAGGGGACGTCGCAGCAGGGGTCAATCTGTGAGGCCACAACTGCCGCTGTCATCTAGCAGCCGTGTGTTGACCAGCAACCCAAGGGTTCTTGATTGGTTGACTAGGTCATCCACTTCCTCCCAGATGACATCTGACAACCCTAGCCAAGAGTTGGTGGGATTGTCAGACACAACCCTTAGTTGGCATGGCCCGGGAGCGGGTCAGCGGCCCTCACCTGTCCTCAACCCGCCTCTGTCCCATTCGGTGTCATCAGCCAGAGATCTACTATGTGGTCTGGGCTCAGCGCCACTATATAGCGAGGATGAACAATTTTAGGAGGGCAGTCAGCAGCTACTTGGCAGCGAAGAAATGGGGCCAATATCCCCTGCTTCTTGCAGTAGGCGGAAAAGTATAGATGGGAGAGTGGCATGGGAGGTCATGTTTGAGGGGGGCAGCCCCTGCATACTAAGATGTGATGAGGACAGCAGTGACGATGAAACACAAATCGATGATGATATAGCCGACCGCACTAGGGAGCCGGGTGAAGCAAGGGCTTCATCATCGTCAGGAGAAGAAGGCTCAGCTTCGCGTCAGGCAGCGGTGCGCCACAAGTGGGTTTCTTGGGGCCCCATGATTTCCAGAAAGGGAGAAAGCAAGTTTAAAGGTCGGGAGCCAAGCTCCCAAGGGGGTAGAAAACCCATTTCGAAAGTCCAAGAAAAGCCCGGAAACAGGGGCCCCGCAGACAGGGGGCGCCCAGTTCATTTAAATTGGGGACCCGTTGGCGGTAAAACAAATCCCGGTCCGGTGGGGCATTTTCTTTGCTAAGAAAACCAAAAGGACCAATTTGGGTTTTTATGTAAAAATCTGTACCCAGAAAGTAACGGGGGCCAGGGACTAACGTTGGAAACCCAGGGCCCCTGGGGTAAAACAAATGCAGCGTCCCCAAACCGGTGGCCGGGGGAGAAACGTGGCTCAGATTTGGGGGTCCCATCCCCCCGCTGCAACAACAGCAGCGCAGCGCCCAGTGGCACGCATGCCATTGCAGCCATCAAGGCTCCACCACCTCTGCAGAAGGGAGCTGTTTTCTCTTTGACTCATCTCCCGGTCCAGATGCTCCTGCTCCTCGCTACTCATGGCGCCAGCACTCGTTCAGCGACCCGATTGGAAAGAGACAACAGTAGCATCCAACCTAAGGTGCAGAAGCTGACCATGCTCCTGTCCAAGTTGTTGGGTACTCGCACTCCCTCCCTTTCCAAATGGTGGACTCTGCACCATTCAGAGAACTAATGGCTTGTGCCGAGCCGAGATGGAGAGTCCAAGCCGTAATTTCTTTTCCAAAAAGGCAGTACCAGCACTTCATAAATATGTAGAACAGAAGGTGGGCCAGTCCTTGAGTTTATCGGTTTGTTCCAAGGTGCATGGCAGTGCGGACGTCTGGAGCTGTAACAAACGGTCAGGGCCATACAGTCCTTTACGGCCCATGGTGAATGTGCTCCAGCCCAGCACCCCAAACACTTGGACAGGAGACGCCGTTTTCTCCTCCACGTTGTCAAACTGCGGCTCCTCCCGGCAATGTCCGCCTCCTCCTCCTCCACCACCACCACCATCTCAGCCTCCACAAGTACTGCTCCATCATACCACATGTTAGGGCAACAGCAGTGTCACGCAGTTCTACACCTGGCTTGCCTCGGCGAACGAAGTCACACAGGGGGGGAACTGCTCCGCGTCATGCAGCAAGAAATCGATGTGTGGCTTCTCCGCGCCAACGCAAATCGGAACCATGGGGACAGACAATGGGGGGTAACATGTGTCCACGCTGCACGAGGAGGATGGTCCAAGTGCCCTGCATGGTGCATGTGTTCAATCTGGTTTGAAAAGGTTCCTGAAGTCCTCCCACCGATCTTCAAAGATTCTGAAAATGGCCAGGAAACTGTGCATGCATTTCATCCATTCCTACAAAGCCAGGGAAAAACCCTCCTCGAGTTGCAGCGGCAGAACGGCCTCCCCCAACACACTCGATATGCGATGTTTCCACCGTTGGGAATTCCAGCCTGCACATTTGGACCGGGCGGTATGAACAGAGAAAGGGCCCTTAACGATTTTTTGATGATCCAGGCGACAATAGTACTCCCCGTGTAACTTTGATGTCAGCCATGGGAGCTCATGCGTGACACCTGCCGTTTGTTGAGGCCATTCGAGGAGGCGACGTATTTGTCAGTCGCCAGACTACGGGATGAATAACCTCATTCCACTGCTTCAAAGGGCCTGGAACAGATGCTGAAAAATCTGTCTGGGCAGGGGACTGGAGACGTGGCGACTACATCTCGCGTCCACATGAGTCCGGTGGGGACTGAAATGGAGGAGGAGGAGGAGGACATTGGAGCAGAAGCATTGTCTGGTGCCACTGTCTGACCTCATGCTGCTGCTGTGGCTGCTGCCGTAACCTCCCCACTCTGTCATTGTGCCACTCTTTGGCCTAATTCTATTTTTGCCACTTCCAGAATGTCATTGTGCCACTGTCTGACCTCATATTGCTGCTGTGGCTGCTGCCGTAACCTCCCCACTCTGTCATTGTGCCACTCGTTGGCCTACTTCTGTTTTTGCCACCTCCAGAATGTCATTGTGCCACTGTCTGACCTCATGCTGCTGCTGCCGTTACCTCCAGTCTCTGTCATTGTGCCACTCTGTGGCCTACTACTGTTTTGCCACCTCCAGAATGTAAGTGTGCCACTTTCTGACCTCATGCTTCTGCTGTGGCTGTTGCCATGCCCTCAACACTGTGTCATTGTGCCACTCTCTGACCTCATGCTGCTGCTGCCGTGACCTCAATTCTCTGTCATTGTGCCACTCTGTGGCCTACTACTGTTTTGCCACCTCCAAAATGTCATTGTGCCACTGCCTGACCTCATGCTGCTGCTGTGGCTGTTGCCGTGCCCTCCACACTGTGTCATTGTGCCACTCTCTGACCTCATGTGCTGCTGCGCCGTCACCGTCCACTCTCTGTCATTGTGCCACTCTGTGGCCTACTACTGTTTTGCCAACTCCAGAATGTCATTGTGCCACTGCCTAACCTCATGCTGCTGCGGTGGCTGCTGCCGTGCCCTCCACACTGTGTCATTGTGCCACTCTTTTGCCTACTCCAGTTTTTGCCACCTCCAGAATGTCATTGTGCCACTGTCTGACCTCATGCTGCTGCTGTGGCTGCTGCCATGACCTCCCCACTCTGTCATTGTGCCACTCTCTGACCTCATGCTGCTGCTGCCGTCACCTCCACTCTCTGTCATTGTGCCACTCTGTGGCCTACTACTGTTTTGCCACCTCCAGAATGTCATTGTTCCACTGTCTGACCTCATTCTGCTGCTGTGGCTGCAGCCATGCCCTCTACACTATCTCATTGTGCCACTCTGTGGCCTACTCCTGTTTTGCCAACTCCGAATGTCCCTTTTGCCACAGTCTGACCTTATGCTGCTGCTGGCTGCTCCCCGTCCCTCCCACCTTGCATTGTGCCCTCTTTGGGCCTACCCTGTTTTTTCCCACTTTCCGAAGTTTTGTCCACGTCTACCTCATGCGCTGTGCTGCTGCCGTCCACCTCCACACGTCCTGTTTTTGCCAACTAGCCCCCAGTTTTGTTTTTTCCAGCTTTCGCGCTAGTGTTGAGCGTTATTATCGACAAAGTTGAAATGGGACATTTTTTTATTTGATCCAAATTTTTAAATCATGCGAAAATTTGGGTTTAAAAATCGGCATCATCTATTAAGATTCTTTTTGGCGGCCAGCAAATCAGTTTACAGAAAGAGGGGGGGTTGAGATGTGTGTGACTCAGACTGGGATGTTATGGTTTTTCGATTTGCTGGGAAAAAACACATGACCTCTTTTACATAGAACAGCCCTTCCGTTTATGATCAGTGCTCCCACGTCTCATAGCAGGAGGAGTGCGCTCGCCTGTGTCCAAAAACTCAGCAAATTTTCTTTTCTTCACAAAAAAGATACGTATCCTTACAACTTATTGGTCAGAGATTGGAAATTTTTTTTAGTAAGGAGAGAATTTTAAAGAGCATCACCCCGTAAAGTCACGGAGGGCAGTTTCACATCTTTTTCAGTAACTGCAGGGCTCTTTTTTAGGTGCAAAACTCCACTTTTATTATCATTATACATTTCAGATAGGGGTTCTTTTTCAATTTTGTCCATTCCAGCTTTGTTGAAATAGCCACCTTGCAGTTAAATTAAATTTTGTAGTTAGCACAGGTTGATAGGTGCCAAAAAATACCTTTTATTATCCGAATACATTACAGATACCTGTTTTTTCACTTTGGCGCACTACAGCTTTGTTCATTGAGGCACCTTGCACTTAAATGTGAATACAGCAATTTTGTAGTAACCAACAGGGGAAATTTATAGGTGCCAAAAAATACCTTTTATTATCCGAATACATAAAGAAAACTGTTTTTTTCACTTTTGCCAAGTCCAAATTTTTTGATAGAGCCACCTTGCAGTTAAATTTGAATCCAGCAATTGTGAGTTACCACAGGTGAATTGATAGGTGCCAAAAAATACCTTTTATTATCCGAATACATTACAGATATGTGTTTTTTCCCTTGGGCGCACTACAGCTTTGTTCATTGAGGCACCTTGCCCCTTAAATGTGAATAAAAGCAATTTGTAGTCACCCACAATTTAATTGAAAGGTGCCAAAAAATACCTTTTATTTTCCGAATACAATTACAGATACGTGTTTTTTGCACTTTTGCCCAGTCCAGATTTGTTGATAGAACCATCTTGCAGTTAAATTTTAATCCAGCAATTGTGTAGTTTTCCACAGGTGAATTGATAGGTGCCAAAAATACCTTTTTTTATCCGAAAACATTACAGATACTGTTTTTTCACTTTTTCTCAGGCCAGCTTTGTTGATATATCTACTTTGCAGTTTAATTTTAAATACAGAAATTTTGTAGTCACCACAGGTGGGAAATTTAAAGGTGCCAAAAAAACCTTTTAATTTTTCCTATACATTTCAGACAGGTGTTTTTTCACTTTTTGGTCAGTCAAGCTTTGTTGATAGATCACTTTGCAGTTAAATTTGAATCCAGCAATTTTTTTTTTGATTTGAGGGGATTTGAGAATAGCTGTGATTTGCCCTCTTTTAATAAGAGACTTGCAAAACTCTTCATACCTTCTCAAATTTTTATATTTCTGAACATGGAGCGAAATTCAGGTGGTAAGCGAGCAAAGAGGGGGTAGGACATGGGGTAGAGGTAGAAGAGAAGGGGCTCCTTCCATGCTGGCGACAACACGCATGCCAGCGGATCGTCAGTTGCAGGGCGTCAGGCCTGTCATTGCTGGGTCAGGCCCTGTGAATCTCAGTAACGAACAGCGTCGCCAATCTGTCCTTCAGTGGTTAATGCAACCTGAATCCAGCAGTCTTACCTCCTCGTCCTCCCAGTCACGGCCACAAATGTCGTCATCAGCATCACCAACATCCGTCCAACATAAAGCAGCCCAAATGTCAACTCATGTACCCACCACTGTGGATAATCCATTTTCTGAAGACCTCTTTGATGACAAAATGCGGTTGGGGTCAGAAGGCATGTTAAAAGATCAAGAGGCCAAAGAGGAGATTTTCTCTGCTCTGACGCACAGTTAATGATTTCCATCAGAGGAGGAGAAGGAAGTCGGTCAATCGGAAAAAATCCCGGGCGGTCGGCAACACCTTGCAGTCCCTCTTGCTTGTAGCCCGCAGCTCCTGTATGCAGAATGTTGGGACGACGAAGTCAACTGTGTTGATGATGATGATGACGACATTGCGGATCCAGCGTGGTCTTTTCAGCAGAATTTGCTTGTGAGCGCTTCATCACTGGACGAGAGAGGAAAAACGATGGGGTAGTGTCAGTACGGGTTCCGCCTCAAAAAGGGAGAGGGCGGTCCCCAAAAGTCCGCTGATATGATTCCGCCAGCCACGGTCAGCCAAACCCCGCTCCTCGCTTATCGCCGTCAAAAAGGTCCAGGACCTCTCAAGCCTGGCCTTCTTTGAGCAAGCCTCTGATTCCCCAGCGATGTCATATGCCCCCTTTGCCAAAAAGCAAAAAAGGGCAAGAACCTTAGGGGGTTTAACCACCCCCAACAGTCTACCACATGCAGCGAATCCCTGATTTGAAAGGGGGCAACACTTGCCAAAAAAGGCCGACCGCGCCGGGCCCCCCCAACCCCGTCACACCCCTTCTCCGCCTCCCATCCCCACCACCAAAGGGCTTTCCCTCAGCTGCCCTTTCCCAAGTCATGACAGGGATCGCCCCGCTTCAGCCCCCACCGTCCCCCCGAGTACCACCACACCACCAAGACCCATTCAAACCCCCTTCTCCCCCCGCCATTTGATGACCTCCCCGTACACCGGCCACCCCTAGCAGCCCACCTTCTTCTTCCGGGGTTTGGAGCCAAAAAGAAACACTTTAACCCAAACCATCCCAAACCCAAAACCCTAAATGTGGGCAGTGCCAGGCTTTTGGCCTGGAAATTTCCCTTTCCGTCTGGGGGAACAGAGGGGTTTTCCGCCACGTCATGGCCCCTCCCTCCCCCTACCAGATGCCAGCAGGCATTTCTTTGCCAAAAACCTCCCCCCCCCCCTGGCCAGCCACTTTCTTTAAAATTTAAGCGCTTGTCTACATCTTGGGGAAAAGCCCATTGACCACCGACACATGGACAGTAACAGGGCCCAAAGCCACTATACATGTGACAGCCATGGGTGAGGGGGGTGGATGTCCCCGGGGGGTGACAGGGCTCTCAGGCTGGGCGCACCTCTTCAAAACCGCGGGGGAGGTGCAGGGTTCTTTCCCCCAAAGGTCCTCTGGTGGCATCACGTGCCCAAAAAACCAGGCCGTGTTAAATTAATCTGCCCTTGGGAGACCGCCACACACGGGTCAGGAGCTGGGGACGGCCCCGCAACAGACCGAGCGCTGGCTGGGTGACAAGAACCTTTCCCCAGGCAAGGTGGTGTGCGACAACGGCAAAATCTGCTGGCCGCCCTTTAAGATCGTAGGCGGGAGCACACCCTTCCCTGGCACAGCCCATGAACCTTGTTTTTCCAAAAATTTTCTAAAGGCTACCCGGGTCGGGTTTCTCCTGCTGAGGAAGGCTCGAAGTCTAAGTTTCACACTTCCCCGTTCGCACCCGCTTCGCCCCCTGCGCGTTGCACGTCAGCTCGGCCTCCCCGTCAACCGCTCTTTGTTGACGGGGGGGCAAAAAAACCTGGAATTTCCCACCCCCACATGCTCCACGATTGCGGCAGCAGCGCACGGGCCATTACGCAATACAAGTGACACAGGGCCTGACAACACGGGGAAACCCCGGGGTTTTGACCCCACCGAAGTGGAGGCAGGTGAAAGAGCACGCCCATCCTTGCCATTTTAAAGAAGCCCCAAATGGTCAGTGCGGACAATCCCCTTGTCAGCATGACATTGTGGGATCTTATTTCGGGAACATCGTTGGGACCTCGAAACATCGGGTCCCCCAGCGAGGGAGGAGGAGACGGACACAATGCGGACACGGGCCTTCTCTCCTCAATCCACAAGGCCCGATAGTTTCTCATTTTATCGGCTTCATTAGGCAGTGGTGGGGGCCAGGGCAGTGCAAGGGGGCGCATCACTCTCAGGTGCATCATCTGAGCAATCAGGGCTGTGTTGAAGCTGTGCCGGAGGGAATGGGGGAGGAGGAGGGGGAGGGATTCCAACACCGACGTTACCGAATCCCTGCCTTTGGAAAGAGGTTTTGGGGCGAATTTTTGGGCCAGGAGGAAATGAGGAAGATGATTTTTCTAGTGAACCTCGACCCAAGGGTTGGGAAATCAAGCCCATCCTCCATATGCTTTTTATGCCCATTTCCTCCAACAGATCCCGCATTAAGGCCCTCAAAAGAACAACAGTTATGGGTGGCCACCCTCCTGGATCCCCGGTACAAAACAAAACTCAGCACTTTCCTTCCACCCCCCCCAAAAAAAAGAGTAAAATGCAGGAAATGGAGACCTTTCTGATTGATCAAAGAAACATCGTTGCTTTTGCTTCACGTTTTTCAAAAGTCATGGTGGAACAACGTCAGCGACTGACGCAGTAGAGTGCCAAGTAGCCGTAGCGGCAGCAGCGCAGGGAGGTGGGAGAAGCCAATGGGTGCCTCTGGCAAACTTTATTTACCCACCTCACCAAGCATGCAATGCAGGCACACATACAACCACGAGACCGCTTAAATCATGGGGGCACGACATCCGTCTCAACACCGATGTTTTTTTTATGTTTTTCCGGACCCAATAACTTTTGGGGATCCAAAAAGGGCAAAGGCCCGGCTCGCTCGCCACGCCCTAGAGGTTTGGCCCGCCCCAGCCAGCGTCATATCTGAGCGGACCTTCAGCACAGCTGGAGGAGTCATTACAGACAAACCCCTCCGGGTTTCCAAAGATAATGTGGACGTTTGACTTTTCATCAAGATGATCAGGGATGGATCTCGATGATTTTGTGGGCCCCTTGCCGAGGTCACCGATTAGTTTTTCCGGTCTACTTCAAAAATCCCTTCAAACAGAAAGGTCCCTTGAAAAATGTTTTTTAAAAGATCATTTCTTACGCAATTTTTTTTTCTCAGTTCCCAACAGTTCATTTTGCTGGTTTTGCGGGGTGGAGACTGTAAAAAAACAGCAAGGTTTTATGACAAAACCCCCATTTCCTGTATTTACTTAAACTTTAGAAGTTTTCACATTGTCAAAGTTTTGAGGGCAGTTGCTGTGAGATACAGCTATAATTATGGTCCTTTGGGGAAAGAAATTGGTTCTAAATGGCTTTTCTCCATCAAATTTTTTAATAGGCTGAGAATCATATTTATTATTTTTTGGGGTCATGTTGCTGTGAGATAAAGCAATAAACGTGGGGCCTTTGGAACAAAATTGGCTTCAAGTGGGGATTTCTCCCTCACAAATTTTTTAAAAGTGGCTGAGAAAATCATTTTTATAATTTTTTTTGGGGGCATGTTGCTTTGAAATGCAGCAATACTACAGGGCCTATTTTTAAAAAAAAAAGTTTTTTCTAACAGACATTTGTTCTTCCAATTGTCAAAAGTGCTCAAGGGCATGTTTTTAATTTTTGGGGGCATTTTTTCTGGAATGCAGCTATACTACAGGTCCTATTATAAAAAAAATTTGTTTCAAAAAGACATTTGTTCTTCACAATTGTCAAAAGTGGCCATACAGTTTTGAATTTTTTTGGGGGATTTTTTCTGTAAATGCACAGACTACAGGTCCATTTTAAAAAAAGAGTTTCTAACAGACATTTGTTTTTCACAATTTTCAAGAGTGGCTCAAGGGTGATGGTGCTTTCAGAAAAAGGAAAAGGTAGGGGGCACTGTTAATGGGCCATAGCAAAAAGACTTTTTTTTGGGAAGATCTTTAACATAGTCAAACCTTATTGAGACAACCCCTTTAATACAATTAAATAAAAGGGAAAAAAAAAGGGGGCATGGTTGGGATTCCCTTCTATTTTTTTAAAATGTTTTTCTAGAATTAAACTACAAAAAACTTTCATGTACAAAAAAGCTGGTAAAAAAAAAGCCCTCTGAATTGTACAAGGGGGTACAGGAAAACTTTGACCAGATGAGGTTATTCAAGGGCAGGAGTTGGGGGCCCAGACAGAGAACAAAAACAGCGACAATTTTCCCAGCACGTTAGTAAAATGGAAAAGAATGCCCAAAAAAAGGGCCCTGGGTGGAACCGGGGCGTTAAACCCCGTTTTCCAAGGAAACTCAATTGCCGCACTCATCGGGGGGGCAAGGCTACCCAGGTCTTGACTGTTACGAGGAAGG
>JAODAL010084137.1:0-11021 GCA_025379985.1 Phyllomedusa bahiana
CTATAGGATCTCCAGCCTGTTATAGTTTATCAGCCTGTCTATAGGATCTCCAGCCGGCTATAGGGATTCCAGCCCTGTCTTAGGGGTCATCCAGCTGTATAGAATCATCCCCCCGGGGGGGGCTATAGGGATCATCCAGCCCGGGTCTATAGGGATCACCAGTTCTATAGAGATCATCCAGCCGTGTCTATTGGGATCATCCAGCCGTGTCTATAGGGATCATCCAGCCGTGTCTATAGGGATCATCCAGCCGTGTCTATAGAGATCATCCAGCCGTGTCTATAGGGATCATCCAGCCGTGTCTATAGGGATCATCCAGCCGTGTCTATAGGGATCATCCAGCCGTGTCTATAGAGATCATCCAGCCGTGTCTATAGGGATCATCCAGCCGTGTCTATAGGGATCATCCGGCCGTGTCTATAGGGATCATCCAGCCGTGTCTATAGAGATCATCCAGCCGTGTCTATAGGGATCATCCAGCCGTGTCTATAGGGATCATCCAGCCGTGTCTATAGGGATCATCCAGCCGTGTCTATAAGGATCACCCAGGTGTGTCTATAGGGATCATCCAGCCGTGTCTATAGGGATCATCCAGCCGTGTCTATAGGGATCATCCAGCCGTGTCTATAGGGATCATCCGGCTGGGTCTATAGGGATCATCCAGCAGCCGTATTGATCATCCACTCCATGGTCATCAGGCTGGTTCATTCACTGCTGCAAGCTCCATGGTCATCAGGCTGGTTCATTCCCTGCTGCACACTCCATGGGTCATCAGGCTGGTTCATTCACTGCTGCACACTCCATGGTCATCAGGCTGGTTCATTCACTGCTGCACGCTCCATGGATTATCAGGCTGGTTCAATAACTGGAGCACTCTCCAAGGGTCATCAGGCTGGTTCATTCACTGCTGCCGCTCCATGGTCATCAGACTGGTTCATTCACTGCTGGCACGCTCCATGGTCATCAGGCTGGTTCATTCCCTGCTGCACACTCCATGGGTCATCAGGCTGGTTCATTCTCTGCTTGCCGCTCCATGGTCATCAGGCTGGTTCATTCACTGCTGCACGCTCCATGGGCATCAGGCTGGTTCATTCACTGCTGCACACTCCATGAGTCATCAGGCTGGTTCATTCACTGCTGCACACTCCATGGGTCATCAGGCTGGTTCATTCACTGCTGCACGCTCCATGGTCATCAGGCTGGTTCATTCCCTGCTGCACACTCCATGGGTCATCAGGCTGGTTCATTCACTGCTGCATACTCAATGGTCATCAGGCTGGTTCATTCTCTTCTGCACGCTCCATGGTCATCAGGCTGGTTCATTCTCTGCTGCACACTCCATGGTCATCAGGCTGGTTCATTCACTGCTGCACACTCCATGGGTCATCAGGCTGGTTCATCACTGCTGCACCCTCCATGGGTCATCAGGCTGGTTCATTCACTGCTGCACGCTCCATGGTCATCAGGCTGGTTCAATCACTGCTGCACGCTCCATGGGCATCAGGCTGGTTCATTCCCTGCTGCACGCTCCATGGGCATCAGGCTGGTTCATTCACTGCTGCATGCTCCATGGGTCATCAGGCTTGTTCATTCACTGCTGCACACTCCATGGTCATCAGGTTGGTTCATTCCCTGCTGCACGCTCCATGGTCCTCCCCCTGGTTCATTCACTGCTGCACGCTCCATGGTCATCAGGCTGGTTCATTCACTGCTGCACGCTCCATGGTTATCAGGCTGGTTCATTCACTGCTGCACACTCCATGGTCCTCAGACTGGTTCATTCACTGCTACACACTCCATGGTCCTCAGGCTGGTTCATTCACTGCTGCACGCTCCATGGTCATCAGGCTGGTTCATTCACAGCTGCACGCTCCATGGTCATCAGGCTGGTTCTTTCACTGCTGCACGCTCCATGGGTCATCAGGCTGGTTCATTCACTGCTGCACACTCCATGGTCCTCAGGCTGGTTCATTCACTGCTACACACTCCATGGTCCTCAGGCTGGTTCATTCACTGCTGCACACTCCATGGGTCATCAGGCTGGTTCATTCGCTGCTGCACACTCCATGGTCCTCAGACTGGTTCATTCACTGCTGCACGCTCCATGGTCCTCACACTGGTTCATTCACTGCTGCACGCTCCATGGTCCTCACACTGGTGCATTCACTGCTGCACGCTCCATGGTCCTCACACTGGTGCATTCACTGCTGCACACTCCATGGTCCTCAGACTGGTTAATTCACTGCTGCACACTCCATGGTCCTCAGACTGGTTAATTCACTGCTGCACGCTCCATGGGTCATCAGCAGGGCTGTCTCTTCCATTAGGCTAGGTAGGCACTTGCCCGCGGGCCCCACGTGCTCAAGGGGCCCTTCCAGGCAGCGGCCGAGGCAGAACAGCTCCCAGGAGGCCACGGGGCAGGCACATGATGTAATGACAACATCGCACGCATGGGCTCCGAGGCCTGCACTCTGCTGCCAGCGGCCGCTCTGGACGAGGAGAATAGGGAAAGACATCAGGTGAGTATTGTTTATTTTTTTTTATTTTTTTAAACTACTAGCCCTGCCTGCCAATATACTGCCCCTGCCTGGCTATATACTGACCCTACATACCTATATACTGCCCATGCCTGCCTATAAGTGGCCCTGCCTGATTATATACTGGCCCTGCCTACCTAAATACTGCCCTTGCCTACCTATAAGTGGCCCTGCCTGGCTATATACTGCCCCTGCCTACCTATATACTGCCCTTGCCTACCTATAAGTGGTCCTGCCTACCTATAAGTGGCCCTGCCTACCTATATACTGGCCCCTTCTACCTATAAGTGGCCCTGCCTGCCTATATACTGCCCCTGCATGCCTATATACTGGCCATGCTTACCTATAAGTGGCCCTGCCTACCTATATACTGGCCCTGCCTGCCTATAAGTGGCCCTGCCTGCTTATATACTGGCCCTGCCTGCCTATATACTGGCCCTGCCTACCTATATACTGGCCCTGCCTGCCTATATACTGCCCTGCCTGCCTATATACTGGCCCTGCCTACCTATATACTGGCCCTGCCTGCCTATATACTGCCCTGCCTGCCTATAAGTGACCCTGACTGCCTATATACTGCCCTTGTCTACCTATAAGTGGCGCTTCCTGCCTATATACTGGTCCTGCCTGCCCATATACTGGTCCTGCCTGCCAAATACTGGTCTTGCCCGGCCCATATTACTGGCCCTGTCTTCCCTAATTACTGGTCCTGTCTGCCCTAATTACTGGCCCTATCTACCCTAATTACTGGTCCTGTCTGCCCTAATTACTGGCCCTATCTGCCCTAATTACTGGCCCTGCCTGGCAAACTACTGGTCCTGCCTGGCTAATTACTGGCCCTGCCTGGCTATATACTGCCCTGCCTGGCTAATTACTGGCCCTATCTATGAAGGGATAATACAGGAGGGCCCTACAATCTATGGCGGAGATATTACAGGGGGCCTACAATCTACAGGGGGGCTATAACCCTACCTACAGGGGACAGCATATCTACCTACAGTGGGCCTGTACACCTACCTACTTAATGGTGGGCAACATTACTACCTACTTACTAAATGTGGGGCGCCCATAACTGAGGTAGGAATCGGTGGTGAAGTGCTGATAGAGGATTCTAAGATGTCTGTGGGTTACATTCTGCACGGACGAGCTGCGGCCGGGAGAAGTCGTAGTGGCGGTGTGGACGGAAGGAGAGGAAAAGGGAAAAAGAACGATTCAGAGAACGACTGATCAGAGAGGACGTCTCCGGTGACTCCCTGGTGTCAGGGGTTATTTTGCTTCTATATTCCATCAGTGCTGTGGTCTCTGTCATGTAATGGTGACCTGAGCTGGTAATATTTATATTTGTTTGTTTTTTTGTTTTTTTGTTTTATTTTTTTTTGGGGGGGTGGGGGAGGGGGGGCGGTAAACCTCTCTGCCCAGGGGCCCATAGTGCTGTTAAGACGGCCCTGGTCATCAGGTTGGTTCATTCACTGTTAGACCCTCCATGGTCATCAGGCTGGTTCATTCACTGCTAGACCCTCCATGGTCATCAGGCTGGTTCATTCACTGCTGCACACTCCATGAGTCATCAGGCTGGTTCATTCGCTGCTAGACCCTCCATGGTCATCAGGCTGGTTCATTCACTGCTGCACGCTCCATGGTCATCAGGTTGGTTCATTCACTGCTAGACCCTCCATGGTCATCAGGCTGGTTCATTCACTGCTGCACACTCCATGAGTCATCAGGCTGGTTCATTCGCTGCTGCACACTCCATGAGTCATCAGGCTGGTTCATTCACTGCTGCACGCTCCATGGGTCATCAGGCTGGTTCATTCACTGCTGCACACTCCATGGTCATCAGGCTGGTTCATTCACTGCTGCACGCTCCATGGTCATCAGGCTGGTTCATTCCTTGCTGCACGCTCCATGAGTCATCAGGCTGGTTCATTCGCTGCTGCACACTCCATGGTCATCAGGTTGGTTCATTCACTGCTGCACACTCCATGGTCCTCAGGTTGGTTGATTCACTGCTAGACCCTCCATGGTCAGCAGGCTGGTTCATTCACTGCTGCACACTCCATGGGTCATCAGGCTTGTTCATTCACTGCTGCACACTCCATGATCATCAGGCTGGTTCATTCACTGCTGCACGCTCCCTGGTTCATCAGGTTGATTCATTCCCTGCTGCACGCTACATGGTCATCAGGCTGGTTCATTCTCTGCAGCACACTCCATCGACCTCAGGCTGGTTCATTCACCGCTGCACCCCCCATGGTCATCAGGCTGGTTCATTCTCTGCTGCACGCTCCATGGTCATCAGGTTGGTTCATTCACTGCTGGACTCTCCATGGTCATCAGGCTGGTTCATTCCCTGCTGCACGCTCCATGGTCATCAGGTTGGTTCATTCACTGCTAGACCCTCCATGAGTCATCAGGCTGGTTCATTCGCTGCTGCACACTCCATGAGTCATCAGGCTGGTACATTCCCTGCTGCACACTCCATGGTCATCAGGCTGGTACATTCCCTGCTGCACGCTCCATGGTCATCAGGCTGGTTCATTCACTGCTGCCGCTCCATGGCATCAGGCTGGTTCATTCTCTGCTGCACACTCCATGGGTCATCAGGTGGTTCATTCACTGCTGCACACTCCATGGTCATCAGGCTGGTTCATTCACTGCTTTCACACTCCATGGGCATCAGGCTGGTTCATTCACTGCTGCACACTCATGAGTCATCAGGCTGGTTTCATTCACTTCTGCACACTACATTGGTCCTCATGCTGTTTCCTTCACTGCTGCACACTCCATGGGTCATCAGGCTGGTTCATTCACTGCTGCACACTCCATGGGTCATCAGGCTGGTTCATTCACTGCTGCACGCTCTATGGTCATCAGGCTGGTTCATTCACTGCTGCACACTCCATGGGTCATCAGGCTGGTTCATTCACTGCTGCACACTCCATGGTCATCAGGCTGGTTCATTCACTGCTGCACGCTCCATGGGTCATCAGGCTGTTCATTCACTGCTGCACGCTCCATGGGTCATCAGGCTGGTTCATTCACTGCTGCATGCTCCATGGGTCATCAGGCTTGTTCATTCACTGCTGCACACTCCATGGGACAACAGGCTGGTGCATTCAATGCTGCACACGCCATGGGCATCAGGCTGGTTCATTCTCTGCTGCACACTCCATGGGTCATCAGGCTGGTTCATTCACTGCTGCACGCTCCATGGTCCTCAGGCTGGTTCATTCTCTGCTGCACGCTCCATGGTCATCCGGCTGGTTCATTCGCTGCTGCAAACTCCATGGGACAACAGGCTGGTTCATTCACTGCTGCACACTCCATGGTCATCAGGCTGGTTCATTCACTGCTGCACACACTCCATGAGTCATCAGGCTGGTTCATTCACTGCTGCACACTCCATGGTCATCAGGCTGGTTCATTCACTGCTATAAGTGGTCCTGCCTACCTATAAGTGGCCCTGCCTACCTATATACTGGCCCTGCCTGCCTATAAGTGGCCCTGCCTGCCTATATACTGCCCCTGCCTGCCTATATACTGGCCCTGCCTACCTATAAGTGGCCCTGTCTACCTATATACTGGCCCTGCCTACCTATAAGTAGCCCTGCCTGCCTATATACTGCCCCTGCCTGCCTATATACTGGCCCTGCCTACCTATAAGTGGCCCTGTCTACTATACTGCCCCTGCCTACCTATAAGTGCCCTGCCTGCCTATATACTGCCCCTGCCTGCCTATATACTGGCCCTGCCTACCTATAAGTGGCCCTGTCTGCCTATATTCTGGCCCTGCCTACCTATAATTTGCCCTGCCTGCCTATATACTGCCCCTGCCTGCCTATAAGTGGCCCTGCCTGCCTATAAACTGCCCTTGTCTACCAATAAGTGGCACTGCCTGCCTATATACTGGTCCAGCCTGCCCATATACTGGTCCTGCCTGCCCATATACTGGTCTTGCCTGCCCATATTACTGGCCCTGTCTTCCCTAATTACTGGTCCTGTCTTCCCTAATTACTGGCCCTATGTACCCTAATTACTGGTCCTGTCTGCCCTAATTACTGGCCCTATCTGCCCTAATTACTGGCCCTGCCTGGCTTTATACTGGCCCTGCTTGGCTATATACTGGCCCTGCCTGGCTAATTACTGGCCCTGCCTGGCTATATACTGCCCTGCCTGGCTAATTACTGGCCCTATCTATGAAGGGATAATACAGGAGGGCCCTACAATCTATGGCGGAGATATTACAGGGGCCTACAATCTACAGGGGCTATAACCCTACCTACAGGGGACAGCAATCTACTACAGTGGGCCTGTACACCTACCTACTTAATGGTGGCAACATTACTACCTACTTACTAAATGTGGGCGCCCATAACTGAGTAGGAATCGGTGGTGAAGTGCTGATAGAGGATTCTAAGATGTTTGTGGTTACATTCTGCACCGGCCCGAGCTGCGGCGGGAGAAGTCGTAGTGGCGGTGTGGACGGAAGGAGAGGAAAAGGGAAAAAGAACGATTCAGAGAACGACTGTTTCAGAGAGGACGTCTCCGGTGACTCCCTGGTGTCAGGGGTTATTTTGCTTCTATATTCCCATCAGTGCTGTGGTCTCTGTCATGTAATGGTGACCTGAGCTGGTAATATTTATATTTGTTTTTTTTTAGTTTTTTTAAAGTTTTTTTTGGGGGGGTGGGGGGAGGGGCGGTAAACCTCTCTGCCCAGGGGCCCATAGTGCTGTTAAGACGGCCTTGGTCATCAGGCTGGTTCATTCACTGCTAGACCCTCCATGAGTCATCAGGCTGGTTCATTCACTGCTAGACCCTCCATGAGTCATCAGGCTGGTTCATTCACTGCTGCACGCTCCATGGGTCATCAGGTTGGTTCATTCACTGCTGCACCCTCCATGGTCATCAGGCTAGTTCATTCACTGCTGCACACTCCATGGTCATCAGGCTGGTTCATTCACTGCTGCACGCTCCCTGGGTCATCAGGTTGGTTGATTCACTGCTGCACACTCCATGGTCCTCAGGTTGGTTCATTCACTGCTGCACGCGACATGGTGGTCAGGCTGGTTCATTCTCTACTGCACGCTCCATGGGTCATCAGGCTGGTTCATTCACTGCTACACGCTCCATGGTCATCAGGCTGGTTCATTCCCTGCTGCACGCTCCATGGTCATCAGGCTGGTACATTCCCTGCTGCACGCTCCATGGTCATCAGGTTGGTTCATTCCCTGCTGCACACTCCATGGTCATCAGGCTGGTTCATTCACTGCTGCACGCTCCATGGTCATCAGGTTGGTTCATTCACTGCTAGACCCTCCATGAGTCATCAGGCTGGTTCATTCGCTGCTGCACACTCCATGAGTCATCAGGCTGGTTCATTCACTGTTGCACACTCCATGGTCCTCAGGTTGGTTCATTCACTGCTGCACGCTCCATGGTCATCAGGTTGGTTCATTCACTGCTGCACGCTCCATGGTCATCAGGCTGGTTCATTCTCTGCTGCACGCTACATGGTCATCAGGCTGGTTCATTCTCTGCTGCACGCTCCATGGTCATCAGGCTGGTTCATTCACTGCTGCACACTCCATGGTCATCAGGTTGGTTCATTCACTGCTGCACACTCCATGGGCATCAGGCTGGTTCATTCTCTGCTGCACACGCCATGGTCATCAGGCTGGTTCATTCCCTGCTGCACACTCCATGGTCATCAGGCTGGTTCATTCACTGCTGCACACTCCATGGGTCATCAGGCTGGTTCATTCACTGCTGCACACTCCATGTGTCATCAGGCTGGTTCATTCACTGCTGCATGCTCCATGGGTCATCAGGCTGGTTCATTCACTGCTGCACACTCCATGGGTCATCAGGCTGGTTCATTCACTGCTGCACACTCCATGGGCATCAGGCTGGTTCATTCCCTGCTGCACGCACCCATGGGCATCAGGCTGGTTCATTCACTGCTGCACGCTCCATGGTCATCAGGCTGGTTCATTCACTGCTGCACGCTCCATGGATTATCAGGCTGGTTCATTCTCTGCTGCATGCTCCATGGGTCATCAGGTTGGTTCATTCACTGCTGCACACTCCATGGTCCTCAGGTTGGTTGATTCACTGCTGCACACTCCATGGTCCTCAGGCTGGTTCATTCACTGCTACACACTCCATGGTCATCAGGCTGGTTCATTCACTGCTGCACACTCCATGTTCCTCAGACTGGTTAATTCACTGCTGCACGCTCCATGGGTCATCAGCAGGGCCGTCTCTTCCATTAGGCTAGGTAGGCACTTGCCCGCGGGCCCCACGTGCTCAAGGGGCCCTTCCAGGCAGCGGCCGAGGCAGAACAGCTCCCAGGAGGCCACGGGGCAGGCACATGATGTAATGACATCATCGCGCGCATGGACTCCGCGGCCTGCACTCTGCTGCCAGCGGCCGCTCTGGACGAGGAGAATAGGGAAAGACATCAGGTGAGTATTGTTTATTTTTTTTATTTTTTTAAACTACTAGCCCTGCCTGCCAATATACTGCCCCTGCCTGGCTATATACTGGCCCTACATACCTATATACTGCCCATGCCTGCCTATAAGTGGCCCTGCCTGATTATATACTGGCCCTGCCTACCTAAATACTGCCCTTGCCTACCTATAAGTGGCCCTTCCTGCCTATTAGTGGCCCTGCCTGATTATATACTGGCCCTGCCTAACTATATACTGCCCTTGACTACCTATAAGTTGCCCTGCCTGATTCTATACTGGCCCTGCCTACCTATATACTGGCCCTGCCTACCTATAAGTGGCCCTGCCTGGCTATATACTGCCCCTGCCTACCTATATACTGCCCCTGCCTACCTATAAGTGGTCCTGCCTGCCTATAAGTGGCCCGGCCTACCTATATACTGGCCCTACCTACCTATAAGTGGCCCTGCCTGCCTATATACTGGCCCTGCCTACCTATAAGTGGCCCTGTCTACCTATATACTGGCCCTGCCTACCTATAAGTAGCCCTGCCTGCCTATAACTGCCCCTGCCTGCCTATATACTGCCCCTGCCTACCTATAAGTGGCCCTGCCTACCTATATACTGGCCCTGCCTACCTATAAGTGGCCCTGCCTGCCTATATACTGCCCCTGATTGCCTATATACTGGCCCTGCCTACCTATAAGTGGCCCTGTCTACCTATATTCTGGCCCTGCCTACCTATAATTTGCCCTGCCTGCCTATATACTGCCCCTGCCTACCTATAAGTGGCCCTGCCTGGCTATATACTGCCCCTGCCTACCTATAAGTGGCCCTGCCTGCCTATATACTGGTCCTGGCTGCCCATATACTGGTCCTGCCTGCCTATATACTGGTCCTGCCTGCCCATATTACTGGCGCTGTCTGCCCTAATTACTGGTCCTGTCTGCCCTAATTACTGGCCCTATCTACCCTAATTACTGGTCCTGTCTGCCCTAATTACTGGCCCTATCTGCCCTAATTACTGGCCCTGCCTGGCTTTATACTGGCCCTGCTTGGCTATATACTGGCCCTGCCTGGCTAATTACTGGCCCTGCCTGGCTATATACTGCCCTGCCTGGCTAATTACTGGCCCTATCTATGAAGGGATAATACAGGAGGGCCCTACAATCTATGGCGGAGATATTACAGGGGGCCTACAATCTACAGGGGGGCTATAACCCTACCTACAGGGGACAGCATATCTACCTACAGTGGGCCTGTACACCTACCTACTTAATGGTGGGCAACATTACTACCTACTTACTAAATGTGGGGCGCCCATAACTGAGGTAGGAATCGGTGGTGAAGTGCTGATAGAGGATTCTAAGATGTTTGTGGGTTACATTCTGCACGGACGAGCTGCGGCCGGGAGAAGTCGTAGTGGCGGTGTGGACGGAAGGAGAGGAAAAGGGAAAAAGAACGATTCAGAGAACGACTGATCAGAGAGGACGTCTCCGGTGACTCCCTGGTGTCAGGGGTTATTTTGCTTCTATATTCCATCAGTGCTGTGGTCTCTGTCATGTAATGGTGACCTGAGCTGGTAATATTTATATTTGGTTTTTTTTAGTTTTTTTTTTTGTTTTTTTTGGGGGGTGGGCGGGGGGGGGGGTGGTAAACCTCTCTGCCCAGGGGCCCATAGTGCTGTTAAGACGGCCCTGGTCCTCAGGTTGGTTCATTCACTGTTAGACCCTCCATGGTCATCAGGCTGGTTCATTCACTGCTAGACCCTCCATGGTCATCAGGCTGGTTCATTCACTGCTGCACACTCCATGAGTCATCAGGCTGGTTCATTCACTGCTGCACACTCCATGGTCATCAGGCTGGTTCATTCACTGCTGCACACTCCATGGGTCATCTGGCTGGTGCATTCACTGCTGCACCCGCCAGGGTCCTCAGCCTGGTTCATTCACTGCTGCACGCTCCATGGGTCATCAGGCTGGTTCATTCACTGCTGCACACTCCATGGTCATCAGGCTGGTTCATTCACTCA
>JAODAL010084138.1:0-11019 GCA_025379985.1 Phyllomedusa bahiana
GGCCAATGAATACAACAGCAGTTACTACAAAATTTCTGTATTCAAATTTAAGTACAAGGTGGCTCTTTGAACAAAACTGGGCCGCACCAAAGTGAAATACAGCTATTTAAATGTTATACGGATAAGAAAAGGTGGTTTTTGCACCAATGAAATACACCTGCAATTACTAGCAAATTTCTGTATCCTAATATAAGTACAAGATGGGTCTTTGAACAAAAATGGCCTGCGCCAAAGTGAAAAACACCTAATTAAATTGTGTACGGATAATAAAAGGTGGTTTTTGCACCTATGAAATACACCTGCAATTACTAGCAAATTTCTGTATCCTAATATAAGTACAAGATGGGTCTTTGAACAAAAATGGCCTGCGCCAAAGTGAAAAACACCTAATTAAAATGTGTACGGATAATAAAAGGTGGGTTTTGCACCAATGAAATACAACAGCAGTTACTAGAAAATTTCTGTATCCTAATATAAGTACAAGGTGGGTCTTTGAACAAAACTGGGCTGCACAAAATAAAAGGTAATACTTCACCTCAGTTGCGAAGTGTGCTGGCCAAAAACTGGTAAAAAAAAGCCATTTCAATGCAGGTTCAAAGCAGTGTCTGGGCTGCACAATATACACTCTCCTTTCAAAAGCCTGCCTGCCTGTCTGTCTGTGTTCGCCCGCACCCCGCCACCGCCCACCCGCGGCTGTACAGCGCTAGATGCTTCTTTAAAAAGTCTCAGCCTAACTAACTAAGAATTGAAATTCTCTAATCTACGTATGTTCTAATGTTCACAGCTAAAAGCATAGTTGTCTGTGCAGGGGCGTTGCTAGGGTCCTAAAACATCCGGGGCTCGGGCCCTTTGTGTTTTTCTGGGTAGGGCTGGGTTCACACAACATTTTTCGCGCCTCATTGTGAACTGCGGATGTTTTTTTACAGAGAAAAACCTTCTGTTCCTGTCACTAATTTTCTGCACATCCCACACAGATCCCGTCCATCTCCTCAGCAGTCACTGTACAGTAAAAATCACCAATGACAAATTTTCTTTTTCAGAACTTCTCACCTTCATATGACAATACCCCTAAACAGTCACCAAAACATCCACCTACACATGGAGCAAATCTACCAGACAAGTGATTGTTACTAAAACCCTCCTACAAAACCAAGACCCCAAACTATTACTACTTAAGGCTCAAATAATCCTGCCAGACCCTGACTGAACGCAACCCCCACATGTGACTATCCACTGCACACAGGCCCTAGAGACATATATTACCGCCATACAGGGGCCAGATAGTGGTAGATACTAGTTGTATGTAGGCTCTGCAGACATATAAGTGATTACACTGCAGTTACATTTAGTGACTCACCGGAGACGTCTTTTCTGATCAGCGTAGTTCACTTTCCCTTTTCTTCTCCATCCGGTTCACACCTTCATGCTGATTGCTCCCGGCCAAGACTCGTCCCTGAGGATTTGGACACAAATATCTTAGAATCCTCACATTTCCAGCAACTCCTTAATTATAGGTATAGCAGTCCCCTCAGTTAGGTATATAGGGGCACTGAGCAGTATATGGGGCCACAGGCAGATATATGGGGCCACAGGCAGGTATATAGGGGCCACCGGCAGGTATATCGGGGCCCCCGGCAGGTATATGGGGCCAAAGGCAGGTACATAGGGGCACTGAGGCAGTATATGGAGCCACAGGCAGTATATGGGGGCACTGAGGCAGTATATAGGGGCCAAAAGAAGGTATATAGGGGCACTGAGGCAGAATATAGGGTCACTGAGGCAGTATATGGGGTCACTGAGGCAGTATATGGGGGCCACAGGCAGGGATATGGGGGCCACAGGCAGGGATATGGGGCCACGGGCAGTATATGGGGGCCACAGGCAGGCATATAGGGGCACAGGCAGTATATGGGGGCCACAGGCAGGGATATGGGGGCCACAGGCAGTATATGGGGCCACGGGCAGTATATGGGGGCCACAGGCAGGCATATAGGGGCACAGGCAGTATATGGGGGCCACAGGCAGGCATATAGGGGCACAGGCAGTATATTGGGGCCACAGGCAGGGATATGGGGGCCACAGGCAGGCGTATGGGGGCCACAGGCAGGCATTAGGGGCACAGGCAGTATATAGGGGCACTGAGACAGGTAAACGCGTTAAAAATAACAAAATTCATACTCACCTTAACTCCCCCGGCGAGCGCGCTCCTCCGGCAGCTCCTCGGGCGCACGGCCTATGACGCGCTGTGCGCCCGAGGAGAGGCAGCGTCGCGATGACATCACATCATCGCGACGCTGCCGGCTGAGGCGCACGGGGCCGCCGGGTCCTCACAGCGCTGAGGACCCGGCGGCCCCGCTGTGTCGGACCTGCGGGTCCGACACTGTCTGCGGGGCAGGGAGCGCTCGCTCTCTGCCCGCAGAAGCCCTCAGCTGTGTGTGCGTCCAGCGGACGCACATGCAGCTGAAGGGCCAGTCAGTGCTCCAAGCCCACGGCAGCGGCCTGGAGCCCGGGAGACTCGGGGCACAGGGTGTTTTATTCGGGGCCCGAGCCCCGAATAAAACAGCCTAGCGACGCCCTGTGTCTGTGTGAAAAAAGAGAACTGTGTCTCTGAGCTGAGCTGTATTGAGGAGAGATCTAGCACAACGTCCTGCTCTAATAGAAGACACTGAAAACATGATGCTGAACAGGAAGCGCCGTTCTATGCAAAATGAGGTAATGTGATTTTTCCAGCCAATGACAACCATACACTTCACAGTCATGACGTCGCACACCCAGCTCATCCTGCTCTAAGCTAACTTGCTGGCCGCCAAAATGACAGGAAGTGCAGAAAATGGCGCGATAGTAATAGATTATGCGCGGATTCTCACCTAAATTATCGCGTGATCGGAAATTTCCGATCAACCTAAAAACCGTGCTGATTTCAATTTTGTCGATTATAATCGCTCATCCCTAGTTACTATGCCATTAATTAATTAGAAATCGTGTCACAATTGATTGATCATTACACCACTGCACAGACATGACCACGTACATTTTCCTTTTCTATAATACACACTGGTTGAAATGCTGTAATGCTTGTTTTTAATTGTACTACATTTTTCACCTTTTTTCTGTGATTTGGTAGGCTTCATTCTTATGTAATTCTCACTATATATAGTTCTTATGTAATTCTCACTATATATAGCCAAGTTACATGCATCTACATGCAGAGCATGTATATATATGTGTATATACAGTATATGTGTGTGTATATATATATATACAGTATATGCTCTACATGTAGCTGCATTTAACTTGCCAGCTGGTTATTTCTTGCTAAACCTCGCAAATTTCATTGCCCCAAGTGACAGAAGAGAATACCTTTTGTGGTGCATCAGAGGGAGCAGCGGACAGGTTGGAACCAATTTCATGCCTGGCATGTCCTACTTCAGCTTTCAGTGTGCTCAAAAGGGGGAGTGTATGATTTGTTTGAATTGCATATCATGTGACCCAGCAGGCTGACATCAACACACCTTTCCCGACTGTATGCTCACTCTAGTCAAACATTTATGTAACAAGCTGTGAGTAGCTACAATGTAGTTAAGTGGTTAGCACTTCTGCCTTTCAGTCTAGTACTAGGTTCAAATGTTTTTTTTTCTCAGTGCACATGCCTGACTGAGGCCTCTCTGGCAGTTACTGTCAGTCTATTCCCTGCTTAGTTATCCCACACACTCAACTGATCAACCCCAGGTGCTGTCATTTGTCCTCTGTACTCCTTGGTAATTAGTCAAACAGCATGTAATATTTGGATAATATTGTTTGAGCGTTTTTTATCGCAAAGTTGAAATCGGAAAGGGTTTTTTTATGGTGATAAAAATTTCAATCATGCGTTTAATTAAGGTTAAACTGTGCATCATCTATTAAAAAAAAATCGGCCCCTTTTTTTTGGGCGCTTTTAATTTTGGGGCCCAGCAAATCAGATTACGAATAAGCAGGGTGGATTGTGTGCGACGTCAGATGGGATGTGTATGGTTGCGTTGGCTGGAAAAAAAACTGACCTGTTTTTCATAAAAACAGCTTTCCTGTTTCAGCCTCGTGTTCCAGCGTCCATAGGGATGGACCCGCGCTCTCCTGTGGCCAAACAGCTCCGAAAATTTGTCTATTCTGACAGAGAAAACCCCTACTATTACTGTGATCCTTCCAATTTTTTAATTAGAGATTTGAAGATTTTAGTAGTTACTAGAGATTTTTTAAGCAGCATCTACCCCTGTAAATTCACGCGGTGGGGGGCGGGGGGGGGGGGGGGGGGCCCCCGGGCGAACACAGACAGCTCTATCTATAAAGAAATGGATAAAAATTTACCCAAGACTTAGTGTTTTTTATTTTTTTTAAAATGAAAAAAATCTTTATTATAAAAAAAACAGTTCGGTTTTTTTCTTTTGGCTGCCTGAACTTAAATTTAAAACCAATTCTATTACCCGGTTTGAAAATGCAAAAAATACTTTATTTTCAAAAACATCATTAGGTTTTTTTTTTTTTTTACCCCCACTTGCTTGGGCACTTAGTTTAAATTTAAAACAGCAATTTTTTTCACCCCGGTTGGTGCCAAAAAAAATCTTTTTTTTTTAAAAAAATCAGTTACGTGTTTTTTGATTTGGCACCCAGCTTTGTTCATTGACCAGCATCTCGTAAATTTAAAACAGCAATTTAATTCCCCAAGGGTGAATTGAAAGGTGCAAAAAATCCGTTTTTTTACCAAAACAAAACATTTAGGGTTTTTTTGATTTTTTGCACACCGCTTGTTCTTGACGAGATCCAGTAATCTTAAAAAGAATTTTTATAGTCACCAAGGTAAATTGAAAGGGAAAATTAATACCGTTTTTTATACGAAACCAGAACAGATACGTGTTTTTTGATTTTTGCGCAACCAGCTTTGTTCATTGACGCGTTTCCCACGAAATTTAAAAACAGCAATTCTTATTCAAAAGGTAAATTAAAAGGGTGCAAAAAATCCCGTTTTATACAAAAAACATAACATACAGACATAACAACCCCTTTTCCCCGGGACTTTTTAATCGGGGGTCAGACAGGTTTAAGGGTCAATGCGGCCAGGACATATAGTCAAGCCAGTGAAACTAAAAGGTGGTTGAAGACTCCTTTTTGCGGCCTTTTTAAATCTGGGGGGCATGCAGGTTTGGGTCATGCTGCGTTCCCGGGGCAGGGATATTTTAAAGGGCCATTTTAATAACATGATGGTTCAAATCAAAACTGTCTTTGACTTTTTTTTGTGGGTGATGCAGGGTTTTAAAGGGGCAGGGTGGGTACAAGCAGGGGTATGAAAAGGCTGTGACTTTTTTTTTTGTGATTTTTTAACCTAAGTTTTGCCTAAAATGTCAGTATCCCTTTGATGTTGTGGATGTTTAAATTTTAGCTTTTCCAGCCTTTTTGGGTTAATAATGAAGGTGTTGTTGCTCCCCTAGACTTTAATGGCATGCTCTAATAACGCTCACTATCGAAAAAACCCTTTCGATAGCGGCCCGACTTCGCTATCGATCGATCTCGAAGCCCCCGCAATCGCTAAAAAAAATAATAGCCCTTTACTATAAGGCTGTGTTCACATGGGAGAATTTCAGAAAAAGTATTTCGCCCCGTTTAAATTTCGCCGTGTGTACGGGGGGGGGGAGCGGGGGGGGGGGCCGTTACCCCCCGGCCCCATAGACAATTCTTATTTTGGCGCTTTTTGCCGTAAAATTGACATGCACTTCTTACAATACGGCGACGGGGAGAGGGCCTAATCCTAGTATTTAGCGCAGTACAGCGCAAAATCGGGGCGTAGTCCATTTTAAGCCGTGTAACATAGCCAAGTATAAAGTCTATTCCTCTTTTTTCCTCTTGGTAAGCCCTTTTTAACTAATTTTTACAAAAAAAAAATCTTGTAGATGGCATTGTTTAGATGAAAGTATGTTAACAAAAGAAAAATAAAAAACCTACTTTTTTTTCCAGAGGCACAATGCTCTCCAACCTTTCACGCCGACAGCAAATACTTAGCCTCTGTCTCCCGGGAAATGTTTTTTTGCTGCCACTACCCTCTTTCTAACTCCCCTTAAAGGTGGCTTTCATTCTTTTAGAAAATACGATATCCACTGCAAACCTTAAGTTAAGAGAATTTGCCAAAATTTATTGGGTAATTCAGTGAGCATGGAATCAATACAAGCTATAACATACTAACATATATACTCAATAAATGTAACTTGTACATGATAATCTTGGTACAAAAGGTAACAGATGTCAGAATATGCGACGTTTTGGCTAAAAGCCTTTATCAAGAACATCTGTGGAGTAAAAGTATATAATGAGTATACAAACCTATGTGAGTGCTAAATGTGGGGTAAAAAACAGGGGAAAGAAAATACAGCAAAGTGGAGTAAAAGTTATATATATATGATATACTCAATATATTCAATATACTCAATAAATGTTCTTTTGATTTAATTTAGCCAACTGTGGAAACTTTACAAGTTAAACTTTCGGAATCATCTAAAAAGATTGAGACAATAGAACAACAGCTATCCGCTTCCATCTCCACCGACGAGTTGACGAAACTGAAAGACAAAGTCTCTCAACCCATTCAGGATTTCAAGAAATCCAACGAACAGAAGAAAAGAAACAAGTTCTTAAGGGACACAGAGGACTATCTGAATGATACGGTCTATAGATGGCAAGACAATGTGAACTCCTATACCCGATCTCCCTTTAAACGGTCTATTTCCTATAATAATTCTTCTGGCTCTGATAGTGATTTATCTGCAACATCATATAGACAGCCTTTTTTAGGGAGAGGTCGGGGAGGACGACGACCCAAACGAAACTACCGCAACGACCAGTACGTAGGGGGACGAGGAGGACCACGCTCACAAATACTCACACGACCTCAGGTGAGTCACCGCTAGTTTTTAACATATCCTCACGCAATTTATCACCCACCTGAAATGCCCTACTGAGAAAAGGGTTTCCCCTTTTCCCAAAACACAACTTTAACACTTTCACTTAGGGAAGATTTACGGTTTTTCCGACCTTTTGATTAAAGGGAAAATTTTTAAACCCATTTTAAACAACTCTTCCTTCTCCAAATTTTAATTGAGGTTAAGTCCAAATAAACCCTCCCCCCTTTTTATCATCCCGTAAAAAAACGTTTATAACCCTGGTAAAACAGGATTTATAAAACCTTTGTCGCAAAGATTGCCAAGGCAATAAAAAATTTTTCATTCCAATCTTTCACGCGAAACATAGGGCACTCCCAAAAACCTATGTCAATCATGGCATAACTATAAGCAAGCCGAAAGGGGGAGCTATATATTTGGAACGAGTTTGTTTTTGGGAAAAAATTTAACCGTAAAAATATCTGATAGAGACACCTACATCCTTAGTGAGACCCTTCCACTAGGTTGTGTTCAAAAAAAATCTGACCGACCAATAAGGGAAAATGGGAAATATTTTTTGGTCCCCCAGCTGAATTTCTCACCAACCTTATCCCTTAAACCGTCTTCTATGTTTTCCCCAAAAAATACATAAAGACCCCCTTTAAAACCTCTGGCGCCCCCATTGTGGCCCCCCACGATTAAATTTTATCCCCTCTATCCATTCTGATAGAAAAAATCTAACCCCATGGTCGATCACCCCGTCTTTCCTATTAGACACGGGGGATTTCTTGAAAAAAATTGGAATATCTCCCCGTTACTAAACCGCTTTTTTTTAGTGGGATGTTTCCAGCTTTTACTCCATGGACATTCTGAAAAAATCCCGGGGGCCCTTTGGGAAATTTTTGACCAAAAAAAACCCTTTTAATTTGAAACCCAAACAAAAATTTTTATTGGTTTACCCAATCCCCCACAAAAACTTTTCTGTTTAGGTCGTTTTTATGCATGTAAAGGGTACAGCCTGGGGGAAATATGGCGCCCCCTACTCAATATCTTTCTGGCTGTTTCGAACAAGAACATGTGATTCAGATCACAATTTTCAATCCATTCACAAATTTATAGTACATTTTTTGTATTTGGATTTGGCACATACCCCATACTTCAAATTATTCCTTATTAATCTGTTTTTCAAGGATTGCTTTTACCATTCATTATGATACCGGGGCCGTATACATTTTTGGACACCGTTTTTGTCTGTGAACAGGGCTTTTTAAGCACAGATATATACCAGAAACCCACCCCCAAAAAATAGTTGTTGCTTTTTCCCAAAATAACCCTGCACCTGTATGAAAAGGCTTACCCCCTTCACAATTCAAATGTGTACAGGTATTGTACAGAATCCAATACGGTGAAACAGGTTTAACGAAATGTCCCCCCGTTTTTGAAGAGGATACCCTACAAGTTACTTCAGCAAAATCAATCCACTACAACCTCGGATGGGGGGTTTTTGAAACATCATGAGACGGGCTAAGACAACCCATACCCCTAGTTTTGAAAATACCCCTCCTTTTTACCCCCCGGGCAGCAAAAAGTTTCGTGACATGGCATATATCTCAGTCCCATCCACAAAATTTAAGAATTTCGAATTTACCCCCCGATTTCCCAAATGAGATTGTAAAACTCGGTCACCTGTTAGGGTGGTTTGGGTTCCCCAGGGCCCCAACACGACGATGACCCTTCTACACCTTGGAAGGGCCGTTTTTTGTGCCTAGGATGGCCCCTGTTATCGTGACCAGGGGAGCCATTTTTTCCCCCCTTTGACTGGAAGCTTTTCCCTATAAAAGGCTTTTTAACCCGTCGATTAAAATTTGTTGTATATTTACTCAAATGTCCTGTGGCTTGCCTTTGTGGGGGAAAAAATACCCAAGCCCTCAGGATCGAATCAAAAAACACAAAACCCCCAATTTTTGTGTAAAGGACCTTACTCCCTATTCCGCGCCCCTTTGCAGGTTTTTTCACCATCCCCCCCCCAAATTCGTTTCCAGGTCATTGAGGGGGGTTTCCCCGTACCCCGACATGGGGGAAAATTTAAAGTAGTTTCACTACTTTTAAAAGGGAAAGATTCTGGAAATTTACAACCCCGGGGATCTTTAAATTCCAGGGGTTTGAATAGGGGAATATGATTTACCGGGCCTTTGATATTTTGCTTTTATTATATGATAGCCTCTTTTCCCCAAAATTTTTTTTTCATTGATCCCCAAATTTCATCAGGATAATTTTTTTTTAAATTTTTTTTTTTTAAGGGAAAGAAATAAAGTTTTATTGATAAGGATAAAAAGATTCAAAAGGTCATTAAAAAAACCACGAAATGCCAACAAAGCCATAATCAAAACCTTTTGATATAAGTATTACAGGTTTTGCTTAAAAAAAAACATCCCAAAATGGGATTTAGGGAAAAGACATAAGAATCACACAAAAATCAAAAGTCTTTATGGTCAAAAAAAGTAAACGGCAATCATTTGGGGTTTAAAAAAAAATAATTTTACCGAGTCATGGAAACCCGAGAAGTGTTTAGATTTCACCCAAGGCTCCCCCTTTGTGTTTTGCTTTTGACTAAACCTCCCTGAGGGGTACAATAAGGCAAAATCTCAGGTTGTTTTGGGTATTCATTCTGTTTATAAAATTAAACCCATTTGAGGGAGTTATTTTGGGGATTTCCAAAAGAATGCTTTCTGTAAATTTTGGCTGCCGTTAGGGGGAAAGAGCGAACCCTCTGGAAAATTTAAAGGGTTTTTTTGGAAAAATATCCAACCAAAAGGGTTTGAGAAAGGGGGTTTTAATTTCAAAACCCCCGGTTTTAGGATTTTTTGAAAATAAAAGTTTTTTTCTTTCCAGAAAGGTGTTTATTGGGGCGGCCCAAACCCCCTAGAATTAAGGGGGTCTCCCAACCCAAAAAAGGGTAACTAGGCAAAAATATGAGAAAAAGCAGGATTTGGGGGGAGATACCAGCGAAAACCGGGGTTTTTCCTTGCCAACTCCCACCTTTTTTTTGCGCATTTTGAAAGTTTAGCAGTCCGATGAGAATCCAGCCAATCTGCCAAAAATTTTGGTGCGGTTTCCAAAACTCCCGTTCCCCTTTCAAAAGGGATTTTTTCCCGGGTTTTGAATGACTTCCTTTATAATAAGGGGATTGGGTAAGCTGCCCATAAAGACTTTAAAATGTTTAGGATTAAATTTTCCCGAGCAGGCTAAAGGAAAAGAGGAGGAAAATTACCGGGCTGGTTAAACCAGACACCCGGGCTGAAGTGCATTTTCTTTTTTTGAAGAAAACCCCAAAGAATTGTTTTCGGGGGGGTTTTTTAAATTGTGAAAAAAGATCTTAAAAGATTTAAAGAAACCCCTTAATTGTTTTTGATCCCTGTTGGGCTTGATTTCCGGTTCGATCCAATATAAAAAAAGTTTCTTGGGGCCCTTCCCATAAAAATGGGTAGGAAAAAAAAGGGGGGATTTGGACTTTTTTTCCTTATCTTTCGACGTTGGGGGACTTTTATTTTTTTTCCCCCACACCCGTGCTGCGTGAGATAATGGTTTAAAAAATTGAAATTTTGTGTCCTTAAAACCCCCCAAAGCCTTTGCCAACAAATGGTCTTTAAAAGATCCCCTAGGAATTTTTGAATTTTTAATTTCCAAATAATGTTGGGGGGAAACAGGGAAAAATTCCAGAATAGGGGGCAGGGTTCTAAAAGAGATGCCTTTAAAATTTTAAAGAAAAAGACTTTGGAAATGAATTTAAACCACCCTTTCAAATTTTCTCATATAAGTATTTTCCCTTTTTTAACCGGGTTTCTTGGAACCCCCCAAAAAAATTTAAGCATTTGATTTTTAAGCAATTCTGCAAAATTGAAGGAAATTAAAAAGGGCAAAAGGGATCTCGGGAAAAAAAAATAGGGAAACCCAGGGAGGATGTCATTTTTGTAAGATTTATAGGGCCAACCCAGGATTTTGGGTATTACTGTTCTTTTCTTGTTTTAGTGTTTAACCCTTGGGTGTTCAAATTGTTTCCACAGTATTTGTTATATTCGAATAAAGGGGAAAAGCTAAGTAAGTGAAAAAAATCCGCAAA
>JAODAL010084139.1:0-11019 GCA_025379985.1 Phyllomedusa bahiana
CAGAACTGACCGGACGGGGGGCCGGCACAGTGACACTGGAAAGAGGGTTTTGGGCCCAAGGAGAGCCCAGAAAAGATTGGACTGGGGGGCCCGCACAGAGACACTTTAAAAGGGGTAATTTAGGGCCCCAAGGGGGTGCCAAAAAAGATCGGACGGGGGCCGCACAGTGACATGGAGAGATACTGAGGGGCCCAAGGGGGGTGCCCAGAATGACCAACTGGGGCCCAAAGCTAAAGTCTCTGCAAAAATTATTAAGGGGACCAATTGACTGGACATCATCAGGACACAAAATGGGAATATTAATGAATGTAATAGATAGATAGATAGATGGAGATAGATAGAAAAATATGGGGGAAAATAGAGATAATAGATAGGGGATAGTAGATAGATAGATAGATAGGGTGATAGTAGATAGATAGAAGAGTTTTTATAATAGATAGTAGATATGAGATGATAGATAAAGATAGGAGATAGATTTATAGATTTAATAGAAAAATGAGACATAATATGAGATAGATAAATAGATATGAGATTGAAGAAGATAGGGATGGGGTAGATAGGAATAGTAGATAGATAGATAGATAGAAAAGATAGATAATAGATATGAATAGATAATTGAGAAAAGATAGATAGATATGAGATAGATGATAGATAGATAGATATGAGATAATAGATAGATAATAAAGATAAATAATAAAGATTATATATAAGAAATAGATAGATAATGATAGATAGATAGTATGGGGTAGATAGTTTGAGTAGATAGATAGATATGAGATAGATATGAGTAGATAGATAGATGAGATAGGGAGATAGGAAAGTAGGAGATAGATAAAATTATAGGGATAATAGATAGATTTTGGGGGAGATGGAGATAGGGTAGTGGAGATGATAAAAGATAGATAGATAGATAGTAGATAATATGGGGTAGATAGATAGATATGGGGTAGATAGATAGATATGGGGTAGATAGATAGGAGATAATAGATAAGAATAAGATAGTATGAATAGATAAATAAATAGGAGAGAAGATAGTTTTAGATAGATAGATAGAAGATAGTAGAAATAGATAGATAGGGCCCTACACTCCCCGGAAAATGCCTTAGTTTAAAATTCAAATGACTCCCAAAGCAAAACTCAGGGTAAATACTCATTTCTCTTCCTTTGGGCTCTCGCAGCATTTGACCGTGGATCACCAATTCTCCTCACATCTCAGCACCATTGGCCTCCCGGGGACCGCTCCCCCGCTTGGTTTTGTCCTACCTCTCGACCGCTTCCCAGTCTCATTTTCCGGTTTTGCCCCCTTCCTCTTCCTCTTGCTGTTGGAGTTTTTCAGGGGGTCCGTTCTTGTTCCTTTTCCTCTCTCAATCTAACAGCCCCCAAAGGGGCAAACCATTTAGTGGGTTTGGCTTCCAGTACCAATTTTCTATTTCGGATGACAAACCCATATACACCCCCTACCGGGGAAAATCCTCCCCCCTTGCTACAAAACCCCAGTGACTTCTGTCCCGCGGGCTTGACTCATGTTTCCCCTCTCCATCTGAAAATAAAAAACCCCACAAGACTGAACTTCTTGTCCCCTTTCCCCCATCTTTCTTTAACCCAACCCCCCCCCCCCCGCTATTTTGTTTTTGTAAGTGGGACCACCTTTTCCCCTAGGCACAGGCCCCCGGGCTAGGGGTTTTATTTGATTCTTTAAATTTACCTTCTCCCCATATAAAAACCCAAACCCTTTCCCGCTTGTCACCTGCACCCCCAAAAATATCCCAAACTTTCCCTTTCCCCACTGTGGAAAAGACCCCCAAAATCCCCATTAGGGTCTTATTCTTTCTCGTCTTGACTACTGCAAAACCCTTGCTTTAAACGGGGCTCCCTCTCCGGGAAACTTCCCCTCTCCAATCTGTCCTGAACAGCAGCCAGGGGTTTCTTTTTTCTCCAGCCGCTATACTGGGTTCCTTTTACCCTGTGGCATTTACTGCACTGGTCCCCCCAGTACAGGAAAACAATTTTAAACTCCCGCACCTCACCCTAAAACTCTCCACAAACGCGCTCCTCCCCCAACTCCTCCCTAGTCTCTGGGCTACCGCCCCAACCCCGGGTCTCCGCTCTCTTTATGATAAAAGACTTCATTCCTAAAACATCCGCCCCCTCCCATGCCCGCCTACAAGATTTCAAAACGATCGGCCCCAAATTTTTGGAAAAATGCTTACCGCGGGCGATCAGGACATTCACAAACCCAACAGGGTTTAAAGAGGGCCCTGAGAATACATCTTCCGGTCGGCCCACCAAGAACCCTAACCGCTATCACACACATCCGTCACCCCCCTACAAAATTTGGGGACTCAAAAGGCACTTTTTCTGTAAAATTTTGATGTACAGTCCGGGTGGCGGGGTTTAAACCATTTTTTATGTTTAAAACCCCCCCCATTTTTGGGAAAATGGGCCGGGGGCCTTTTTTAAAATTGGCCCCTTCTTACCGTATGTTTTTACCCAAACACCCTAATAATTGTAAGCCCCTGTCAGGCAGGGCCCTCAAAACCTTGTGTCTCATTTGTAAGTACTTTTAAAAATTTTTAATGACTTTTAGGTTTAAACCCTTGAATTTGTAAAGTGCTTGCGGAATATGTTTGGGGCCATAGAAATAAAAGATTATTATTTTTATTTTATGAAAATAGAAGATGATAGATAGATAAAAAAGAAAAAGAAAACAAACAGGCGCACAAAAAGTGAAATAGTTTAGGATATTTAAAATTTGTGCAAAAAAACAGCGGGTCACCCTGGGGGGTCGTACCCAAAAGGGTCCGGGGGTCACAACTCCCGTGATCCCCAATAGCTTTCCCACGGGGTTTAAAAAAACGGCTGGGCCCGGGGTCCTGGGTTCCAAGTAGCCAAAAACCCCCGGGATAATTAGAAAAAATATAACCAAAAAAAAGGAAAATGCGGGGGCAAGTATTAAAAAAAGGGATTCCCCCCGAGAGTTTGAAGGGTTTCTACAATCTAATTTTTTTAAAAGGAGAAAATATAATCTCATATTAAAAAAACATATAGAGTAAAAAACCCAACGGGGTTTGGCGTGGTTGATCCACGCTTCCCCAGGGGTACATCTGCTTTGGGTACCCTGAAAGCGGGGGGGTTTTTGCCATGCGAAACGCGTCGGGGCCCCCTGGGATTTTTTTTTTAAAAATTTAGGGCTTTCCATCCCTTTTAATTTAAAATTTTTAATTTAAATAAGTACTGGGGCCGGGGGATCCGTTTTTTTTTTTGCATGAATCTAGACAGGGTAGATAATAGGAGAAAAAAAGAAATGAAGGGTAGATTTGGAAAGATAGGAGATAGGGTAAAGGAAAATAGATAGATAGATAGAAGATGGGGGAAAAAATAGATGGAGATAGATTTGTAGATAGATAAAGGAGATAGATAGAAAATGATAGATAGATAGATAGATAGGAGTTAGATAGATAGGGTTTGATAATAGAAAGGAAATAGATAGATAGATAGAAAATAGATAGGGTAGGAATAGATAGTTTGGGGATAGAAAGAAGGGGATAGAAGGGGGAAAGATGTAATAGATAGATAATAGGAATAGAAAAATAGGGGAAAAGTTATAGATAGATAGATAAAATATAGATAATAGGAATAGATTTGATATGAGATAGATAGATAAATAGATAATAGATAGATAGATAGATAGGAGATAGATAGATAGGAAAATAGATAGATAGATAGATAGATTGATTTGATAGTAGATAGGAGATAGATAGGGTAGATAGGGGGGTAGATAAATAAATAAAAATAGGAAAAAAGATAGATAGGAGTTTGATAAATAATAATAGATAGATAGATAATAGTAGGAGATAGATAGACAGATTTGATAGATAGGAGATAGATAATATGAAATAGATAGATAAAGAGGGAGATAGGAGATGGGGGATGGGGGGAAAAGATAGAGATAATAGATAGATAGATAATAGATAGGGGATAGATATTAAAAGGGTAGATATGAGAGAGAAAGATAGATGATAGATAGATAGATAGGGATAAAATAGAAAAAGATATGAGATAGATAGTAGGAGATAGATAGAAGGAATGATAGATAGATAGATAGATAGTAATAGATTGAGGGAGATAGGAGATAGATAGATAAAGAATAGATAGATAGATAGATAATGATAATAGGAAATTTGATAGGATAGGGAAAGGGGATAGAAAGATAGAGGTAGATTGGAGATAGAAGATAGGGGATAGATAGATAGGAGATAGATTTGATATGGATAGATTTTAAAAGATAGGAGTAGATAATAGAAAAGAAAGTAATAGATAGATAGATAGATAGGGTAGATAAATAGATAGGGGGGATAGATAATAGATAGATAGTATGAGATAATAAAAGATAGGAGGTAGATTCTTATTGATGGGGGATAAAATGTTAGGAGCAAAGAGCTCGGGTGACCCCCTTCTCCGGCCCCGGGGGGCTTCGTGTTCCTCCTTTCCCCATAACCTAATATAAGAGATTTGAGGTGAGAATCGCTGTTCCCGTCTGATCCCGGGGTCCGGTTTCCCGGTAACAGGAGGGGGGCCCTTTGGGGCTCGGATAATCACAGCGGATTTTTCGGCGGACTTATAAGAAAAGGATCAAAAATTTTTCATGGAGCGCACTTCACTAAAATACATATTTAATGAGGGCGCTCCATGGGAAAGGACCCCTTTCCAGGGATATGGACGTAAAATGGTCCTGAAAAAATATAAAAGGGCCTCATGTTGTGCGGGGGGGGTTGGGTTGGGTAAAAAGGCCCGGGGGCAAACAAGGGAGGGGGGTCAGAAAACCCCCTTTTGGGCCACCCCCTCATTTGGGGGTAGATGGGACCCTTGAAACTTGCTACCCCGTTCTTTTAAGGGAAAAGGGCCCCCAATGTCCCCCCCCGTTTTGTTCTTACCCTTTGGAGACCCGGGCAGTCTTGCTACTATGTTTTTAAATAAGGGCAATCCTTTGTCAGCACAAATTCAAAATTTTCCCGATAGTTTGTTACAATTTTTATGGCCCCGGGGTTTTGCCTGGGGGAAATTGTTGCGGCCCTTCCAAAAATTTGCTTGTCTTCCCCTCTTTGTTGGTTTTCTCGTCTTTTCCCCCCAAAGTTTGGGCCCCCTCATCTTCTCCACGTTGGCCGCCGTCCCTTCCCCCCTATGTTGGGCCCCCTCGTCTTTCCCCCCAAGTTTGGGGGGGTTCCCCTTCCCCCCCTAAGTTTGTTTTTTCGTTTTTCCCCTCTATGTTGGGCCGCCTCGCTTTCCCCCTTTAAATTGGTTTTTTTCGTCCCTTTCCCCTCCAAGGTTTTGGTTTTTCGCTTCCCCCCCCAATTTTGGTTGTTCATCTTCCCCTCCAAGTTGGCCGCTCGTCTTGCCCTCTATGTGTTTTTTTCGTCTTCCCCTCTTTTTTTGGCCCCCCCGTCTTCCCCTCTTAAAGGGTTTTTTTTTGGTTATCTTCCCCCCCCAAGTTGGCCCCCTGTTTTTCCCCCTCTATGTTGGCCCCGCTCGTCTTCCCCCTAAGTTGGTTGTTCATCCTTTCCCCCCAAGTTTGGCCCCCGTTTCCCCCCTTTTGTTGTTGTTTTGTCTTTCCCCCCTAGTTTTGGGTTGTTCGTTTCCCCCCTATGTTTGGTTTTTCGTCTTCCCCTCTATGTTGGGGTTTTTCGTTTTTCCCCTCTATTTGGTTGGGTTTGTTTCCTCCTCTATGTTTGGCCCCGTCGTCTTCCCCTCTAAGTTGGTTGTTCGTCTTCCCCTATATGTTTTGGGTTTTTGGCTTTCCCCCCTTGGGGGTTTTCGTCTTCCCCCCCTATGGTTTGGGTTTTTTCTTCTTCCCCTCTATGTTGGCCGCTCATTTTCCCCTCTATGTTGGCCACTCATCTTCCCCTCTATGTTGGCCGCTCGTCTTCCCCTCCAAGTTGGTTGTTCATCTTCCCCTCCAAGTTGGCCGCTCGTCTTCCCCTCTATGTTTGTTGTTCGTCTTCCCCTCTATGTTGGCCGCTCGTCTTCCCCCCCTAAAATTGGGGGGTTCATCTTCCCCCCCAAGTGGCCCCCGTCTTCCCCCCTAAGTTGGGGGGCCTCTTTTCCCCTCTATGTTGGTTGTTCATCTTCCCCTCCAAGTTGGCCGCTCGTCTTCCCCTCTATGTTGGGTTTTTCGTTCCCTTTCCCCCCTATGGGGGTTGTTCGTCTTCCCCTTTTATGTTGGTTGTTTGTCTTCCCCTCTATGTTGGTTGTTTGTCTTCCCCTTTTTATGTTGGTTGGTTTAAACTTTCCCCTCCCAATTGGCCGCTCCCTCCCTTCCCCCCCTATGTTGGGGTTGTTCGCTTCCCCCCTATGTTTGGGTTTTTGGATTCCCCCTTTTGTTGGGGGCTCGGGCTTCCCCTTTTTGGGGGGTTTATCTTCCCCTCCCCAAATTGGCCCCCTCGTCTTCCCCCCAAAAATTGGGGGGCCCCTGTTTTTCCCTTAAAATTGGGTTGTTTTATCCCCCTCCAAATTTGGCCGCTCCCTCTTCCCCTCTAGTTGGGTTTTTCGTCTTCCCCTCATGTTGGTTTTTTTGTTTTTCCCCCTATTTTGGTTTTTCGTCTTCCCCTCTATTTGGGTTTTTCGTCCCTTCCCCCTATGTTGGGGTTGGGTTTGTTTCCTCTTATGTTGGCCGCTCGTCTTCTCCCCTATGTTGGTTTTTTTCGTTTTCCCCCCTATGTTGGTTGTTCGTTTCCCCCTATGTTGGTTTTTTGTTTCCCCTCTATGTTGGCCGCTCATTTTTTCCCCCCTATGTTTGGGCCCCTCATCTTCCCTCTTGTTTGGCCGCTCGTCTTCCCCCTTTCCCCAAATTTGGGTTGGGGTTTATCTTCCCCCCCAAGTTGGCCGCTCGTTTCCCCCCTAAGTTTTTGTTCGTCTTCCCCCCCTATGTTGGGCCGCTCGTCTTCCCCTCTTTAAAATTTTTTGTTCATCTTCCCCTCCCAAATGGCCCCTCGTCTTTTCCCCCCTATGTTGGCCCCCTCGTCTTCCCCTCAAGTTGGTTGTTTTATCTTCCCCTCCAAGTTTGGCCCCTCTCTTTCCCCCCTATGTTGGTTGTTCGTCTTTCCCCCCTATGTTGGTTGTTCGTCCTTTTTTCCCCCTATGTTGTTGTTGTCTTCCCCTCTAAAGTTGGTTGTTCGCTTCCCCCAAAGTTGGGGGGTTTTTTTTCCCTTTCCCCCCCAAATTGGCCCCCTCGTCTTCCCCTATTTGGGTTTTTCGTCTTCCCCTCTATGTTTGGTTTTTTTCCCTTTTTTCCCCTCTATGTTGGTTGTTCGTTTCCCCCCTATGTTGGTTTTTTCGTCTTCCCCCTTGTTGGTTGTTGTTTCCTCTCTATTTTGGGCCCCCGTCTTCTCCCCTATTTTTGGTTATTCATCTTCCCCTCTAAGTTGGTTGTTCATCTTCCCCTCTATGTTGGTTGTTCGTCTTCCTCTCTATGTTGGCCGCTCGTCTTCTCCCCTATGTTGTTTGTTCGTCTTCCCCTCTATGTTGGTTGTTCGTCTTCCCCTTTTTGGTTGTTTCGTCTTCCCTCTATTTTGGGGTTTTTTTTCTTCTCCTCTATGTTGGCCCCTCATTTTCCCCCCTATGTTTTGGCCCCTCATCTTTCCCCCCCCATGTTGTTTTTCCCTCTTCCCCCCTATGTTTGGGTTTTCGTTTTTCCCCCCTATGTTGGTTGTTTGTCCCTTTCCTTTTTTTTGGTTTCTGCCCTCCCTTTCCCCCCCTATGTTGGTTGTTGTCTTTCCCCCCCCCGTTGGCCCCCTCTTTTTCTCCACGTTGGCCACTCATCTTTCCCCCTAAGTTGGTTGGGTTTGTCTTCTCCCTTTTTTTGGGTTTTTCGCTTCCCCTCTATGTTGGGCCCCTCTTTTTCCCCCAATGTTGGTTGTTCGTCTTCTCCTCTATGTTGGTTGTTCATCTTCTTCCCTATGTTGGTTGCTCGTCTTAAATCTAAAGCTGGGTTGGGTTTGTCTTTCCCCCCTAGGGTTTTTGTTTTGTCCCCTTTTCCCCTTTTTGGTTTGGTTTCTCGTTTCCCCCTCTATGTTGGTTGCCGTCTTCCCTCCACTTGGGCCACTTGTTTCTCCCCTAAAGTTGGTTTTTCATCTTTCCCCCTCCACATTGGGATGCTCCCCCCCTTCCCCCCACTTTTGGGTTTCATCTTCCCCTCCACATGGGGGCTTTGTTTTTCTCCTCTATGTTGGGCCATTTCTCTTCTGCAATGGCCCCTCGCTTCCCCCCTGTGTTGGTCATTCCCTCTTCTCCTCTATGTTTTTTTGTTTGGCTTTCCCTCCACGTTTGGCCCCTTGTTTCCCCTCTATGTTTTCCGCTGTCTTCACCTCCCATTGGGTGCTAAACCCTTTTCCCTTTTGGCCCCTTTTTATTTCCCCCTGTGGTTGTTGTTCGTTTCCCTCTATGTTGGTTGTTCTACTTCCCCTCCGCATTGGGGGGTTTTCGTCGTCCCCTCATGTTGGTTGTTCGTCGTCCCCTCCAAAGTTGGCCGCTAGCGTCCCGCTATGGGGTTTGGGTTTTTGTCTTCCCCTCCCCGTTGGCCCCTCGTCTTTCCCCTCTATGGGGCCCCTCGTCTTCCCCCTCTATGTTGGTTTTTTCGTTTCCCCTCCCCTTTTGGGCCCCCGCTCCCCTTCTTTGTTGGGTTTTTTGGGCTTCCCCTCACGGGTTTGGGCCCCTCGTCTTCCCCCTCTATGTTGGTTTTTTGTTTTCCCCCCTTTTAAATTGGTTGTTCATTTTCCCCCCCTCTTGTTGGTTTTTCCCTCTTCCCCCTCCCCGTTGGGCGCTCATCCCCCCTCAAAAGTTGGTTGTTCGTCATCCCTCTATGTTGGTTGTTCGTCTTCCCCTTTATATTTACCGCTGTCTTCCCCCCCAAGCTTGGTTGTTTTTCCCCTTAGATGGCCGCCCGTTTTTCCCCCCCCATGTTGGCCCCTCCCTCTTCCCTTCTATGTTTGGTTGTTTTATCTTCCCCCTCCATGAAAGGGCCCTTTGCTTCCCCTCATGATGGGCGCTCGTTTTTTCCCCCCCTTAAAGCGGTGTTCGTCTTCCCCTCTATGTTTGGGTTTTTCGTTTTTCCCCTATGGGTTGGGTTTTTCGCTTTCCCCCCCCTTTTCGGTTTGGTTTTTTCATCTTCCCCTTTTATGTTGGTTGTTCCTTTCTACCCAAAGTTGGTTTTTCTCGCTTCCCCTATTTTTTTGGCTGCCGTTCCCTTCCCCTCTATTTTTTTGGTAGGGGTTTGTCTTTCCCCCCTATGTTGGCCCGCTCGTCTTCCCTTTCCCGTTGGCCCCTCTCTTCCCCCTCCCCATTTTTCCCCCCCTTGGGGTTTTCCCCCCCTAAAGTTGGTTTTTCGGGCTTCCCCCTATGGTGGGGCCGCTCGTTTTTCCCCTCAAAGAAGGCCCGCTGGCTTCCCCTCTATGATGGCTGCTTGTCTTCCCCTCCACATTGGGCCCCTTTTCTTCCCCCTCATTTTTGGGTTTTTGTCTTCCCCCATATGGGCCGCTTTATCTTCCCCCCACACAGCCGCTGTCTTCCCCCCCCACGTTGGCCACTCATCTTTTCCCCTCCGCAATTTGGCCGCTTTTTTCTTCCCCCTTCCGTTTTGGGAATCTTTTCCTCCCCCCTATGTTGGGCCATCATCTTTCCCCCCCACATTTTGGCCAAAAAATCTTTCCCCCCCACGTTGGGCCCCTTGTCTTCTCCCCCAAAACACCTAGCTTTTCCTTTTTTTTTAGAAAATATTTTTGATGTTTCACAGCCCAATTAAAGTTTTGTTGTTGTCCTCCAAGTTGGGCCCCTTGTCTTCCCCCTCCACGTTGGGCCCCTAAACTTCCCCCCCCCACGTTGGGGCCCCTCGGGCTTTCCCCCTATTTTGTTGTTTTTATTTCCCCCCCGGGATTTGGGCTCGCCCTTCCCCCCCTATGTTGGTTGTTCGTCTTCCCCTCCGCATTGGCTGCTCGCTTCCCCCCAAAGTTGGTTTTTTGCTTCCCCTCCGCAAATTGGGTGGGTCTCTTCCCCCCTTTTGTTGACCGCCCTTTTCTTCCCCTCCACATTGGCTTCTCGTCTTCCCCCCTTTAAAGTTGGTTTGCTCATCTTCTCCTCTATGTTGGCCGCTGTTTTTTCCCCTCTGTTGGCCCCTTTTCCCCCTCAAAGTTTGGTTTTTTGGGCTTTCCCCTCTATGTTGGTTGCTCGTATTCCCCATTTAAAAAAGTTGGCCGTTTATCTTTCCCCCCCACAAAGGCCCCCTCATCTTTCCCCCCCAGTTGGGGGCCGGGTTGTTTTCCTCCCAAATTGGGTCCCTCTTGGGCCCCCTATGTTGGGGGTTTTTATTCCCCCCCGTTTGGGTTTTCTCGCTTTTCCCCTCTATGTTTGGTTTTTCTTCTTCCCTCCGCAAATTTGGTGTCGCCCTTTCCCCCCTTTTGTTGGTTGTTCGTCTTCCCCTCCGCATTGGCTGCTCGTCTTCCCCTCTATGTTGACCGCTTGTCTTCCCCTCCACATTGGCTGCTCGTCTTCCCCTTTATGTTGGTTGCTCATCTTCTCCTCTATGTTGGCCGCTCGTTTTCCCCTCTATGTTGGCCGCTCGTCTTCCCCTCTATGTTGGTTGTTTGTCTTTCCCTTCCCCATTTGGTTGCCGTTTTTCCCCCCCCCCCCCCCCCATAATGTTTGGGCCCCTTTATCTTCCCCTCCACATTGGCCCCCTCAAATTTTTCCCCCTCCCGTTGGCCGCTTTTCTTCCTCCCAATTTTTCCCGTCGTCTTGCCCTCTATGTTGGGTTTTTCTAAATTCCCCCCCGCTTTTTGGGTGCTCCCTCTTTCCCCCCCTATTTTGGTTTTTTTCTTCCCCCCCCCCAAATTTGGCTGGGTCGTTTTTCCCCTCTATGTTGGGTTGGTTTGTTCTTCCCCTCCGCATTGGGCCCGCTCGTCTTTCCCCCCTTGTTGACCGCTTGTCTTTCCCCCCCCATTGGGCCCGCCGCTTCCCCCCTTTTTGTTTGGG
>JAODAL010084140.1:0-11019 GCA_025379985.1 Phyllomedusa bahiana
AGGGGAGTAAAAAGATTGGAGGGGCTTTAAATGTCCCCTTGCCCTCACTTTTTATGTAGGGCATAAAGGCCCATTTTGGAGTCCTTATAAAATGACAAAACAAACTTGGCATGGTTGTGTATTCTGAACATTAGTGTTATTAAGGGAAGTAAATACTTGTAATAGAGCCAACAGCTGCTTAAAACCTTTCACACCTGTCCCAGCTTATCTGCGACTTTAGAGCACAATTACATCAACGTTTTTCTTGTTAACTAGTTTTTTTAAAAAATATGACGTGGATGGAAAGGGGAATCAAAATTATGCTTTTTACTATTAAAGAGAAAACAGTCTACATAATATATACCATTTTTTGGGGGAAATGGCTATAAATAAAATTTTTAGGGTGATCGTATTTAAAATAGCTAAACTTACAATAAGAAAAAGAAAATAAAAATAAACTTTTCATTTTAAAATTTAACTGTCATGAATAATTAATCTACAGGAAAGCCTCACCATATCACTGCTAAAATATTGAAGCTAAAACTTTACTTTTAATATAAATGACTAAGAATGATATTCAGAGTAAGAAAACATTATGCTACAAAGACCCAACAGCGACTATCTTATTAGTTACAATAACACTTTCCTCAATTATATATTAAAATAAAAACAAATACTTGTGCCTATTGAGGGTGTTAAGCCCTTATCCAAGGATCTGCATATGAGGCCAGAATCCATTCATATTTGGTGCAAGCATTCAATAGATAAATTCTAGATATCATAAAATATTTTTTTGCCCCTTTTAAAACAGGCAGGGGGCCCTCCCAAAAAAAGGGCCCTAACCCTTACATTTTGACAGTAGATATAAAGTAAACTCCAATTTCCAATACAAGTTAAAGTACTATTCCAACACGTTTCCCTGTTCTATTTAGATAATTCAGTTTATTAGGGGATGTCAAATATGTATGTTAGAGTCACAGCATTGACAAGTATAAGACACTACCTCATCCACCCATCTGGTTTTCTGTTAGCCACATTTAGATTAATAAGACATTCCAGGAAACCTCTCACGCACATCTGCCATATGTGAATTTACCATGGGGCAACGTTCCTATGGCATTTTTGACATGTATTTGCACATTTTATTCACCAAAATATGCATGAAAAATGTCTATTACTGATGTGGATTCAGTACAGAAAATGCAACAGGAGCCAGAACGTAGAAATAGAAACGCATGAAAGAAATCTGAAGGTGTCCTACAGAAAAATACACCATTAGAATATAACCTAGGATCAGGGGCGTTGCTAGGGTCCTAAAACATTCGGGGCCCGGGCCCTTTGTGTTAAGTTTTGCTCAGTAAGGCTGCGTTCACACTGCATTTTTCATACCACATTGTGAACTGCAGCATAGATGTTTACAGACGAAAAAACAGTGGCAAGTGCGTCCCTCTGAAGCTCTCACCTTTATTTATTCTCCCCAGAACAGGGAATCGTAGATCTCAGTGACAGCTATGAATTGCCATAATGTCGGCGCGTACGTTGGGTGGATTGAAGCACAATTACGCGCTGAAGTACGGACTGACATTACGTGGTGTGAACATACACAGCGGATTTGTGGGGCATAACTGTACTGTAATGCGCCCAAAGTTCGCCCCACAAAAGCGGTAAAATCATAGCGGTGAGAGCTGTGATTACCTGCTGTTTTCCCTGGCATACAGAACCCGCCCATAAAAATAAGTGACTTGCCACAGGGTGAAAAGTGAAAGTGGATGGAGGCGGCCGGAGTGCTGCTGAAATTACACGCTGGACAGTGCGTACTTCCAACAGCAGGTGTATAGCGGTGCGCACAGGTACGGGCCACTATACACTGTGGGAACAGACCCGCAGGGCATGTTCACATGATGTACTCTACATGCTGCAGTACGCTGTGCGTTTTGGAAGTATGCGCTCTTCAGTGGGGCCCCATTCACCTTCACTGTCAGCGCCGCGAAGAAGTGACATGTCACTTCTCTCCCCCGGCGTACAATACGATCGTATTGTACGCTGAGGGAGACCGACATAATTCATAGTTCTCTATGAGAGCCATGGATTACTGTAATTGTAGCGCGGATGTTTGGTATATTGAAGTGCAAATACATGGTGAAATGCGCCCCACAATTATGCCATGTGAACATACCGTTAGTATGGCTACAGCAGCTAAAAACATAGGCAACCCTGACAAATGACAGGTATAAAAATTCTATTCAAATAGAATTCATAATCAGGTTGTAGTTTACACGTCTCAGGGACACAACAGGCAGGATTATGTTATAGGGACGTGAATGAGGCGATATTGTGGATATGTGTGTATATACAGCACATACACATTTACATATACACACACGTGCACACACGCACACACACACACATGTAAACAGAGACATGTATGCACACACACGTATACAGAGACACGTATACACACATGTATACACATATACACACATGTATACACATATACACACATGTATACACACATACACACATGTATACAGAGCCACATATACACACATGTATACAGAGACACACACACATGTATACAGAGACACATATACACACATGTATACAGAGACACATATACACACATGTATACAGAGACACACACATGTATACACACATACACACATGTATACAGAGACACATAAACACACATGTATACAGAGACACACACGCATGTATACAGAGACACATATACACACACATGTATACACACATACACACATGTATACAGAGCCACATATACACACATGTATACAGAGACACACACATGTATACACACATACACACATGTATACAGAGACACATATACACACATGTATACAGAGACACATATACACACGTATACAGAGACACATACACACATGTATACAGAGACACACACACATGTATACACACATACACACATGTATACAGAGACACATATACACACATGTATACAGAGACACACATGTATACAGACACATACACACACATGTATACAGAGACACATACACACATGTATACACACATACACACACATGTATACAGACACATACACACACATGTATACAGAGACACATACACACATGTATACAGAGACACACATGTATAAAGACACATACACACATGTATACAGAGATACATACACACACATGTATACAGAGACACATACACACACATGTATACACACATACACACATGTATACAGACACATACACACATGTATACAGAGACACATACACACATGTATACAGAGACACATACACACACATGTATACAGAGACACACACACACACATGTATACACACATACACACATGTATACACACATACACACATGTATACAGAGACACATATACACACATGTATACAGAGACACACATGTATACAGAGACACATACACACACATGTATACAGAGACACACACACATGTATACAGAGACACATACACACATGTATACACACATACACACATGTATACAGACACATACACACACATGTATACAGAGACACATACACACACATGTATACAGAGACACACACACACATGTATACACACATACACACATGTATAGAGACACATATACACACATGTATACAGAGACACATATACACACATGTATACAGAGACACATATACACACATGTATACAGAGCCACATATACACACATGTATACAGAGACACATACACACACATGTATACAGACACACACACACACATGTATACAGAGACACATACACATACATGCATACAGAGACACATACACATGTATACAGAGACACATACACACACATGTATACAGAAACACACACATGTATACAGAGACACATACACACACATGTATACAGAGACACATACACACACATGCATACAGAGACAGATATACACACATATACAGACATATATACATTTAGTACAGTTCACATTCATGTTGTTTCACTATTGTACTATCTAGCACTGGTCTCTACAGTGAGACCTCCATGATATGGGCACCTGCTGGAGCTGCTGCTGATGAAGCCATAAGGAATGCAGTGCAGCAGGAGATGGCCCGGGAGCACAGCAGGGGGTCTCTATCTCACTGTCGGGCTGTGGCTGCTGAACTACCTGACTGTGCCGGGACCCTGTGCTCAGCGCGGCTGCAGCACATGGGGTCCTGACAATCAGGAGTGTGTGACAGGCGGCCCCTCCTCCCTCCTAAACGCCCGGCACCCGACAGACTCCCTCCCTGACTGCACTGTGAGAAACGGCCCGAGCTCTGTGTATGTCCTCTGGACTCACTTACAGTTAAATAAATCGTCTCTCCAGGATCACCGTACCTGGAACCCGACGACCTGAGTGAGATTCGGGGCACAGGCAGGAATGTCCGGGGCTTGTGCCCCGAATCATCCTGCCTAGCGACGCCCCTGCCTAGGATGCATAAACATGGTACAGCTGTGTTGTTAAAACAGCATCAAAACCACAAGCTAAAGAAACTCATGCAATTTTACTACATTTTGCTGAGAAGAAACATGTTGAATAAATGTTTCACCTGTAAAACTGAGCAGCCAATTATTGCACTATTAAACCGCAGCAAATTGTGCAAAACCCACTTGCAATTCTATTGAATGAAGTTTTAATACTACTAAATGAGACTTAAAGGGTTTGTTACATTAGGCGCTCTGTATTAGTTTCAACTAATATAACTAATATAAACTAATATAAGTGTAATACTAAGATATGTAGTATATGTATATCTATATACATATATCTATACACTCACATATATCAAAATAAATAAATATATTATTTTATATATTATTATATATATATATATTATAATATATTATATATATATATATATATATATGTGTGTGTATCTATCGATCTATCAATTTATCTATCTATCTATCTATCTATCTCTCTATCGATATATATATATATATACAAATACTTGCTACTTTGTGCTTCTTTATCACATAAAATATAAATAAAACTGATTGAAGCTTGTGGTTGTAACTGTCACGTCAAGGGAGGTACAGTGAGCCCTGACTGGAACCCAGCCCACTGTCCCTGCCTACTTGACGTGCTGCCCTAGGCGGCAGAGTCAACTGGGCGACAGTCCCTGCGCTGCTAGAGTGCGGGGGGCCATCAGGAGGAAGAATAGTCAGACAGTCCGGGTCAATACCAAATCAGGAACACCAAGCCACAAATCAGAACCAGAGGGATAAACGTAAACAAGCCGAGGTCAAACACGAACGGGAGCGAGGTACAAAATCAGAAAACAAGCCGGGAACAGGAGAACAAGCCGAGGTCAGGTACACAGAGAAGCAAATACAAAATACGAAACAAGTAATTTAAGGGAGCCAGAGAATTTCGCAGGCGCAGCACTCAGATAGCAGGGAGTTTAAATGTGTTTCCCGGATACCGCCCCTGTAGCTGATTGGAGCGGCCTCCGGGTCCTCCCATCGGTTGGTGCGACACGCCCCCTCTCCGGAGTGGCTGGGCCTCTGTCACTCACAGAGCTGCCAGCAGAATGTGTATCAGGGTGGGGTCGCTGATCAGCTGCTCAGAACATTGCTCCCTTTGCAAACCGAGCGCGCTGCCAGCCCGGGACAGTACCCCCTTTTAGGGGGGCCCCGGACCCTTCCCTGGTCGGGGTTTGCCCGGTGAGAATAAAGGAATTCCCTCACCAGGTCATCAGCATGGATGGATTTCGCCGGAACCCATGATCTCTCCTCAGGACCATACCCCTTCCAATGGACCAGTACTGTAGGCCCTTTTGGAGCTTACGAGAACCAAAATACGGGTGACTTCATATTCTAACTCCCCCTCTTTGCAAACTGGAGGAGTAGGTCTAGAGGGCGGAGTTCACAGGCTGAATATACCTCTTAAGGAGTGCAGGATGGTACAAGTTATGTATACAGAGAGACAAAGGTAATTTCAGCCGATATGCCACCTCGTTAACCACCTCCTGAACCACTTATGGCCCTACAAATCGCTGTGCGAGTTTACCAGAGGGAACTTTCAATCACAGTTTTTGGGTAGATAACCATACTTTACCCCCACCCGCAAACCCTAAGAATACAGACGCCGTCTATCAGAATTTTTCTTCTGGATGTTTGGGTATTGAAACCAAGTTCTTCTTAACTCGTGCCCAGACTGTTCACAGATCTTTAATGATAACATCCACCCCGCTGTGATCAGACTTGCACTGGAAAATGACGCATGCCTAGGGAGAAAACCATAATTACAGTAAAATAGTGAGGTCCCAGACGTGCTACTATTCTGATTATTAATGACAAATTCAACCAACGGTAAGTATTTTACCCAGTCTACCTGCTGATCAGATACATAACGCAGTTTTTGTGTTACCATTTGATTTCCCTCTCTGTCTGCCCATTAGTCTCTGGGTGGAAGGCAGAGGAGAAGGACAGGGTGATACCCAGAGCCTTGCAAAGGGCTCTCCAAAATCGAGAAAGGAACTGAACCCCTCTGTCTGAAACGATATTCTCTGGTAAACCATGAAGCTTGACAATGTGTTTGACAAAGATTTCAGCAAGCTTTTTGGACGACGGTAACCCCCTTAAAGAAACAAGAAGGCACATTTTGCTGAAACGATCCACTACCACCCAAATAACTGTTTTGCCCTCCGAAGGAGGAAGGTCCGTCATAAAATCCATGGAGAGATGGATGTTCAGGTATAGGTAGAGGGCATAGTTCACCAGGAGAACGAGTTCTGAGAACCTTAGCCCGAGCGCAGACTTCACAAGATGCCACATAGGCCTCAACATCACGAGGCAATGACGCCCACCAGTAATTACGAGAAATAAGCTTTTTTGTGCCAGACACTCCAGGATGCCCAGATAACACGGAATCATGAAATTCTTTTAAAACTCGTAGCCGGAACTGAGTGGGGCTAAAGACCTTCGTAACAGGACAATTAGTAGGTCTCATATCCTGGTGGGACTTAATTTCAGTGGCTAAATCAGGGGAAATAGCTGAGACAACAGTCTCCTTGGGCAATATAGGTGCTGGATCCTCTTGGGATGCGTGGCTGGCACAGAAGCTTCGGGGTTTAGAGCATCAGCCTCAATTTTTCGAACCAGGTTTGAGTAACCCAACAAAGTGAAGGCGTCAAAAAATAATACCCAAAGCGCCTGGGGGATTTAACCTTTTAAAAACTTTAAAAAGGTAAGGTTTCTTATGTCAGTAAAACCGTGACTTGATGCGGGGCACCCTCGAGGAAGTGGCGCCTTTCCTAAAAGGCCCATTTTAATAGCCAAAACCCCCGGTTCCCAACACCAAAATTCCTTTCGCTGAGGAAAATTTTTTGGAAAAGAAGGCACAAGGGCAAAGTTAGTCATAGCAGGGGCCCCCCTGAACAAGACCCCCCCTGCGCCATTCTCGGAAGCATAACCCTAAAGAAAAAAGGGTTTGCTATGACTGCTTGAACCAACCAGGGCTGATAAAAAACACTGCTTAAGCTTCTAAATGGCTCTGTTGGGCCTCAGGTTTCCAATTACTGAACTCACCCCTTTTAGTCATGTCAGTCAAAAGCCGAACTAAGACAGAAAAATTACGAATAAATTTACGATAGTAATTAGCAAACCCTAGGAACCGCTGCAGGGCCTTCCCGAGATGAAGGGCGGATCCAAACGAGAATGGCCTGAATTTTACCGGGGGTCCATACGAAATGAGTTAGGAGTCAGGATGTACCAAGAAAAGGTACCTTTTGCACCCCGAAAACACATTTTTCAAGCTTGACAACAACAAATATTTCTTCAGGATTTGCAATACCTGTCGTACGTGTTTAAACGTGGGATGACCAAACTTCCGAATAGATTAAAATGTAATCCAGGGAAATGACCCTACAACAACCAATGAGTTCACGGGAAAACATCATTTATCCAGGTTCTGGAACAGCGCGGGAGCATTACACAACCGAACGGCATCACCAGATACTCAAAATGACCTTCAGGAGTGTTAAACGCGGTTTTCCACTCATCCCCTTCTCGGATACGGATGAGGTTGTAGGCCCCTCTAAGGTCCAATTTGGAAAACCACTTTGCTCCCTGGATTTGATTGAACAGATCAAGGATCAAGTTTAACGGGTATTGTTTTTTTACCGTTATTTTATTCAGTTCACGGTAATCTATGCATGGACGGAGGCCTCCATCCTTTTTTCCTACAAAGAAAAACCCTGCACCCATGGGAGAAACCGAAGGTCGGATATGCCCCTTCTGTAAGCTGTCTGCAATATATTGTTTCATTGCTAGTCTCTCTGGACCAGATAGATTATATATCCTTCCCTTGGGAAACCTCACTCTGGGCAATAGGTCAATGGCACAGTCGTAAGATCTATGAGGAGGTATTTTCTCCGTTTCTGAGAAAATACTGCAGCAAAGTCACGGATGAAAACAGGAATCTGCTCCACCTCAGTATGGTAGGGAGACATCTGTCAACACACCGTTGTCCCCACTTGACTATTCACCTGAATTCCAGTCCAACACTGGGTTTTGTTGCTTTAAGCCAGGGGAGCCCCAAAACCACATCAGCGGGCAGCCCCTCCATGATAAATAGAATACACTTTTCAATATGTATGGATCCGACCACCATCTCCAGCTCAGGAGTACAATGTTGGATTGTGCCCCGAGCTAGTGGAGTGGAGTCAATAGCCAACAACCATTTAGAATCAGATAGCGGTCTCCAAGGTAGGCCTAGACATTTGACGAAAGACGCATCAACAAAATTAGAAGCTGATCCAGAATCAACAAACGCAATACCAGAACCAGACAGTGACAAGTATGAAATCTTAACTGGTAGCATCAACTTTTTTGGGTACAATAGGGAAAAACCTGCTCGCCTAGGTGATCTTCCTGCCAATCACCTTTGGGGCTGGAGTTTTTCCGACCTGGTCTTCCTCTTGGAGCACTCCTGATGCCGGGGTCCATCTTCACACAGTAAAAGCATAATCCCTGGATACGATGGGGAAGTCCTACGGTCCCTAGCAGCAGTGGCAGAAAAAGCCCCCCCTTGCATTGGCTCCTCTGGGTTTATGTCGGGAACCGTGGGCGTAGAGGTAACTATGGAGTGAACCACCGGGGTGGTAGCCATCTCTCGACGTCTCTCCCTAAGACGTCTGTCCAGACGAACGGCTAATGCCATAGCCTCATTTAAAGCACCAGGGGTAGGGTAAGTCACCAATAAATCCTTCACATGGTCATCTAACCCTAATCTAAATTGACATCTAAGAGCTGGGTCGTTCCACCCAGACAACACACCAGTGCCGAAATTCGGAGCAATACTCCTCCACAGTCTTTTTACCCTGCTTCAAGGTGGTCAGCTGAGCCTCGGCCAGAGCTTCCCTATCCGGGTCATCAAAAAGTACCCCTAAGGCGGCAAAGAACCAATCCACAGAAGACAGCTGGAGAATCAGGCGATAACGAGAATACCCACTCCTGGGGGGAACCCTGAAGTAGGGACATAACAATTCCCACCCTTTGCTCCTCATTCCCTGGGGTACGTGGGCCTAAAATACAAGCAACATCCCTCTCTAAATGCCACAAAGGCCTTCTTGTTGCCTGAGAACCTGTCAGGCAACTGGATAGGGGGCTCCACAGGAGGGGAAGGTAGTGCAGGGACACTCTGACTTGGGGTAGCCTCCTGCTGTTCTACCCTCAGCGCTACATCCTGGACTAGCTGGGTTAGCCCCTGCATCTGCTCTACCAGAGCTGTCATGGGGTTCATAGTGAGGGTAGAGCAGTAACGGTTTAGGCCTGCGAAAATGTCACATCAAGGGAGGTACAGTGAGCCCTGACTGGAACCCAGCCCACTGTCCCTGCCGACCTGACATGCTGCCAGAGTGCGGGGGGCCATCAAGAGAAAGAATAGTCAGATAGTCCGGGTAAATATCAAATCAGGAACGCCAAGCCACAAATCAGAACCAGAGGGATAAAAGTAAACAAGCCGAGGTCAAACACGAACGGGAGCGAGGTACAAAATCAGACAAGCCGTGGTCAGGAGAACAAGCCGAGGTCAGGTACACAGAGAAGCAAATACAAAATACAAAACAAGTAATAAGGCAGCTAGAAAAATTTTGCTGGCACAGCACTCAGCTAGTAGGGAGTTGAAATGTGTTTCCCGGATACCGCCCCTGTAGCTGATTGGAGCGGCCTCCGGGTCCTCCCATTGGCTGGTGCGACACGCCCCCTGTCCGGAGTGGCTGGGCCTCTGTCCCTCACAGAGCTGCCAGCAGAATGTGTATCAGGGTGGGGTCGCTGATCAGCTGCTGCAGAACATTGCTCCCTGCAAACCGAGCGCTGCCCAGCCCTGACAGTAACATTTAAAAATGAGGAAAAGTTCAAGGGATATGATTACTTTTTTAACCCACTGTATGAACCCCATATACAGTATATTATGTGGCTTTGTGTATGATTTGATCTTCTTGTCTTCTGGTCTAGTCACAGCTGGGTCACTGTTCTGATTAGTTTATCATTGTCTAAGGTCTCACTTTCTTCTTGAGTCAGTAGTCAAATATGGCTTGATGGAACATAAACAAACTTGACTGTTTTACCTTTTATCATGCCATAGGTTGAGGATCTAAACACCGAAATGGCATATTTTTTTTCAGCATTTTAAAATATATGTAAAAAACACATTGTTCTACATTTTCTATGATAGTTGCACCAGAAAAATGATGTAAAATGCACCAAAAAGCAGGGGCGTAACTACAGGGGTAGCAGCCCCGCGGCAGCTGCTATCACCTCTGCTACCCCGAATATGCCGCTCCTGGGCCCGCCGGCAGTGAACACAACAGTTCACTGCGGCGGGTGCAGAGCTCCGGGGCCGGTTTTGTGATGCAAGGGGGGGGGGGGGGGCCCCGCCACCGGCAAGCCCTCCCTTGCTTACAGAGGCCTCTTAATTGTTCACATCCTGGCGGCATCATTAAGATGACAGGGGCAGGGGGAAACTGTGGGCCCCCCTGCCCCGCCTAATCGCCAGCAGTGGGGCGGGGGAAGTAGTCATCCCCGCCCCCCTGCCGAGCTT
>JAODAL010084141.1:0-11019 GCA_025379985.1 Phyllomedusa bahiana
ATCGGGGAAATTTCGATCACCATAAAAACCTTGCCGATTTCAACTTTGTCGATAAAAATCGCTCAACACTAATTAGTAGATGATGCAAAAAATTATGAAATAGTAGTGGCAGCTAATCAGTCAAAAATTATTTACAAATATTTAAGTAATTAATTATTAATTAACAATTTGAACACTGGGACCTGTAGTTATTTTGATGCATCAAGTAAACGACACAGTGAACATGTAAAAAGGATGATATATACATATATGCTCATCCAAAAATATACACCTAGGTTAGTCTAGAATTTAGATTATAAGCCCCAATGGGGACAAAAACGAATGTGAATAATGAAAATTTCTGTACTGTGCTGTGGATTTAACAATGCTATATAAATGAATAAAATAAATAGCATACTACAACAGTATATGTATATCTTTTCTTCTTTTTCAAGCCTATAAAAATTATTCAAAACTCCAGCAAAATCTGCTTTTTTAAAAGTCATTTAAGCACTAAAAAAAGTTTGTCTGAAGAAACCCTAAACTGTAGGTCTTGAGCATAAATATCAGGGTAGCAGATACAGCACAGCAATCTCAGTTACAGTGTTTGACAACAAAACACTAAAAAAATCTCAAAAGGTAGAAAACTGCCCTAAGTGAACCTTGGAACTTGCTCCAAAATGCTTACATTTAATAAAAGATGCATTTTCGTTTGTTTTTTGTTCAGTAAAAAATACAATAGAGAAGAAACAACACACTTTCAGCATGGTACATGAAGAAAACAACTTTTATAAAAGAAAAGAATGTAACAAAAGTGCATCAAATGAAAAAATATTATATAAATAGAAATTCATAATCTTTCAGCCGCTAAAAAGTCGGAAGCTACAATTTTGGTCAGCTAAAACACCCAAAAAAGCAACAAAAAACTCCTGTGGTGAACTCAGCCAAAATGCTAATTACTTAAAATATTATGCCTCCAGTCAACAAATGTAATTCACTGTAAGAATATCTAGGCCTGACATTCCCAGCTCTGCTTAGGTTTGAGTAATACCATGGCAAACACAGCTTGTGGGTGATTAAAGAGTTAACAAATTGAATATTTTTGCTCTCTCAGAGTAAACCCAAACTACAAAATAGCCTAAAGCATAAACATTCAAAAGAAGCATTTCTTCCTAATTTAAAGTGATCTCTATGTGCACTAAAATGTATTTCCAGAGGTATTGCAGGAAAAGAAATATGGGAAAAGGATAACATACTAAAATGGTTTGAAGAATCAGTATATATATAGTAGTCCCTCTTATATAGCAGGTTTTGGCACAGAAAGTAAATGTTGGTTACCATTAATTATTCATTGGGTGGATTGGCATTATATAAATACTCTGTAAAATTTTCAGGAAAATTTATAAAATTTGTGAAACATCCTCAGTAACTTGACACACTTGAATTGGCTTGAGCGCTTAATTGGGCAGGATTAAATAATCAGTTATTACTGAGGCTTCTCTAAGATTGAAAAAAATGATTTTCTGAACAACAAACTCATTTGTATGGCAATATGCATGCGCACTTAGACCTGTAATCTTAGTGCCTAGAAATATATCGAATTTCAGTTCCTTTTTTTGTGTAGACTCTACCTCCATTTACCCATGATGTAACCAGACAAATTTAACTGTTATGGGTGGGTTCAAACTTCATTTTTCTCTATGTTGCAGGTATCTGCCAGGTATCGGGAAAAAAGTTGCCAATAAATACCACAATGTAACTGAGGCCAGGCCATAGACTTTAATAAAACAAATGTAGCCCTATTTACACTCTGTCTATTCTTTTTTTCTGGCAGTACACACTTTCTCTGCAGGACACAAAAGATAATCAACCACTTTTTTGTGACCTGCACAAAGAGCATATCACACTAGCAAGTAGTGTTGAGGAAACAGTAAAAAGTTCTAGTTCGATTAGAACCTCAAACTTTTGTGAGTTCTGTTCGAAGTTCTATCCGAACTCAGACTTCGAACACCATTAAAGTAAATGGGAGATGATTTTCTGGTTAATTTTTATACCTATACAGGTGACGAGAAACTGGAATTGCCATCCATAACAGTAAAAAAAAATGGATATGTGGCAATCAATACTTAGTGAAGAAATTTTGGTCTAAGAGTGAATAGAAAAAAATTGCGAGGCTAGAAATTTCAGTCCTTTCACATGGTAACTGAACAGATGAGGACAGCTTGCTAGCAGGGCGAGTTTTAGGAAGTGTAGAGGTACAGCTGTATACAGGGCCCTGCCATCTGCGGGGCACTTAAAAGCCCCTTTGACACATAGGAGATTTGGAAGATCAGGGGTTTTTAAATTACTGAAGCCCAAAACTGGTAAAAACTGAACCTTTTGGGCACTGAGTATAATTTAGCTCAAAATACCAAAACATTTTGCTATAATATAGATCCATGTATATGAGGGAGTAAGGCTTAGTGTAGCGCGGGGTCTGGGGCTGCCAATGTCACCAAAATAACAGCTTCTGGAGTGTGGGAAAGCTGCAGTCACGCAATACCCAAACTCCCTAACTATTGATGATCTATGGAGAGGAAAAATGCTATCTAACTAAGAGCTAGTCTGTTCAGTACAGAGAGTGAGCTGAAATGTTGTTCACAAAGTCATAAGTGAAATTGTATAACATGGTCATGTGATTTTTAGCACCCAATGAACCCCTACCCTCACGATAAATTTTTTTGACACTTTCTTGCTCTGCACCTGTTTGGAGGGCCCAAAAAAGTGCAAAAAGGGTGAGGGGAAGGCCCCAAAAGTGCAGAAAGCTGCTGAAAATGGCGGGGTCAAACCAAACTTTTATTTTAACGAACAGTAAAATATTCGGTGGGTTCGAGTTTAAAATTTGGGGAATTCTACCTTTTTTCCCCGAAGTAAAAACACCCCCGATAGTAAGACGTTGGGGGAGTTTGGGGACGTGATAATTAAGCGTACCCCAAAGTAAGACGTAGTAACTGTACTTTGTCGCGTGGCGCTTGAGGGCCCCCGGGGCCGACAGGGATGTTTTCAGCTATATCGGCTCCTCAGGAGCGCATTAACTGAATCCCGAGTGACGCACATTGCCCCGGGCCCTTTGCGCTGCCCGGGCACTGTCCGCGATTCCTTCACCAAAGGCGACTCCCCCGGAGCGCTAAAAGTGAAGGGGATACCACGCGGGGAAACAGAGCGGCGCCCCCGTGCCCCCGCAGGGGCCTCCGGGGACCGCAATTGGCGGTTCCTGAGTCCCGCACAGGCAGGGTGTTTTTCACGCTGGTGGGGGCCGTAAAGTCCCCGCCGTGCCGAGAAAAGATAAACAGAGCGGGGAGACCACGGGAGACGGAGCAGGGGGGATCCAGGTAAGTGATTGTTTGTTTTTTTATTTTGATTTTAATTACCTAAAAGCCTGCCCTAAAAACCTTTCCCTTACAGCTCCCTTATACCTCCCTACGGGCCCCCAAAACCTCCCAACAGCTGCAAAAACCTGCCTCCCTCCAATACCTCCCTTTAATACCTCTACCCCGGGCCCTATACCTCCTAAAAGCCCCTAAACCGCCAAACAGTTTTCCCCCTTATACCTGCCCAAATCCCTGCCTACAAGGCTGCCTAACCTCCTACACCCGGGCCCCTTATCCCTTTCCCCCAGCTGCCAATCCTGCCACAGCTGCCTTTCCCCCTGCCCCTAACCCTGCCTCCCGGGCCCCGGCCCTATCTCTGCCAAAGCCTCCCCCAATACCTGCAAAGGGGCCAAAAACCCCTGCCAAAAAAAGGCCCCCCGGGTGGGGAACATAGGGGGAAATTTTTGGGGGTAAAAAAATTTAAAAACCGTCTTACTTTTTGGAAACACTGTACTAGAACTTAACTTTTCTAGAACAGTTCCATAAACACTACTAGCAACTAGAGCAGTCATAGTCCAAACAGGACTGCATTTTTTCTATTAAAGTACATGAACCGGCCATGACTACATCGCGGTATCCATTGGGGTACCTTTTTTCTGGATACCGCCACAGATACCGAAATTTTCAAGAAAAACCCCAAGGGTTTTGAACCCCCCCAAAAGGGTGCCCTTCTGCAGCCAGAAAACCCTTCCAATAAAAAAAAAATTTTCCCACCCCAAAATAAAAAATTTGTAAAAAAAAACATAGGGGGGGAACCCATACAAAAAAGGGCACAAGGGAAGACTGCACCCAGTAAATAGGGCCAAAAATTTAAATGCCTTTGACACTTTGATGTGTTAATAATGTGTTATAAAAATAGGATATTACATTCAGGAGGTCAATCACACTCAAGAGCATTTACACATTTAAGGCGACATGTATGAAATTTGTATATGAACCTGTCATATGTAAGCTCATAAATCTGGCATGTTGCATTCCTTGCATAGAATAGCATAACTTTGGTGCATATATTAGGTGAATAGCATTTCTTTGGCACATAGCATGTCTGACACATTAAAAGGGGTGCTTTTTCCCTTGCCAGGTTTTTGAATAAAAAATTTCACACATCTATAGAGGGCTTCGGGGGGGGTTTTTTTGGGCGCAAGATACACAAACAAAATGGACCAGCTCCATTCATTCATGTCAACCTTAGGTTTTAGGAAACAATAATAGTTTTTTTTTTTTTTATATTTTCCAGCAGGTCAATAGGGATTTATGAAATACATTGCAAACAATGCTTTTTTTGTTATGTTTTTCCTTACTTTTAGTGCGTTTTTTAAATTCATGGGTTTTTTTTTTAACAAAAAGCAGCATGCTCTAGGTGTAATGTTGTTTTCAAGAGTTTTCCCTCTATAGTATAAAGCAAAAGGCCTAAAAAAAATTCATAACAAAGAAAAAATCTTGCAGATCTGTTACTTACATGACACTATACCCAAATCTCATATGGATTTACTAACGTGAACTTACAGTATCTCACAAAACTGAAAACCTCCTAAAAATTTGCCCTAAAATTAATTTTTTTATATCTTTTAAATGGGCCCCAAACGAAGATATGAACATTTTGATACAATGTAAAAAAAGTCAGTGAAAAATTTTGTATTTTTTAGGGATTTGGGGGTGCCCTCAAAAAAACGAAAAACACCCCCATCAATGTCTAAACTGCGGGCAAAAAAGGAAAAAAACACCCCTAAGTAAAATGGAAAACGGGGTCTCATGAAAATGAAAACAGCCTGGGGCCCAAAGACTTTTTTTTTGCCCCACACAACCAATCAAACCCTCTTTCATTTCATATATTTGCTCGAAAAAAATGAAAGTGGTGGGTTTGGTTGCAAAGGGGCAACAAAAAAAAGTACTAAACCAAAGACAGTTTTCAACATGTCCCCGTTTGGGTGCCCAAAGTGTCAAAAATTTTGTGGGGCCACCCTTTTTTTCCAGCAAGGCCTTAAAGCTCCCCCGGGTGGAGTTCACTAGATTTTTTCACGGGTTCCCAAAAGGGAAAACTCTTCCCAATTACCCCTCTGGGGGCCCCAAAAAAGGGAGCGGGTTTGAATCCCTGGAGACTTTTGGCGACATGAAAGAATCCTGGCACTGAAGGCCATTTCAAAATAGCTTTAAGGTAGGGGTAAATCGCCAGAATGTATAAACCCCTATTCTTTTTGATTTTCATGCATCCAAAATGCATTGTATTTTTCCACACAAAAAACTCACCCCACAGGCCGACCACCTTCAATTTTGGTCGGGGCTGTTTCAAAACATTATGGCCCTAGGTTTGGATTTTAATTCAAAAATTAAAAAATTTCTACAAGGGGTGCTGGCCAACATCCCCCAAAGAAAAACCCCAAATCTTCCCACTTTAAAAAAATTGTCGAGCCTCCCATCGTTTTGCACCCAAATTTTGGATTTGAATTTTCAACTCTATAGAACAGGACTACAACAGTTTTTTTAAAAGGGCAAAATATGCCAAAAAAATGGAGCCCCCCCCAAACCCAACATTTTCCCCTTTGTGCTCCTCCACCTTCCATTTTGAGGATGCCCCACAGATTCTCAATTGGGTTTTTGGTAAAGGAAACAAGCTTTTGGGGCCAATTTCCCGAACCTTTACCCTCGTTTCTATAGAAAGGCAGCGGTCCAATTTGGAGGTTTTTTTTAGGGGTTTTTTATCATATTTTTTGGAAAATTGGGCCTGCGACCCAAATTTTTCCCAAAAAAAGGGATCAAAAAAACCCCTACATTTTTTCCCCAGAAAATAATAATTAAAAACAAATAACACCAGCATCAAACTTTCCTCCAAAACTAAGCAGCTAAGTGCATCAAGGCTTTCTGCATAGTCCTAAAATTAAGGATAAATATTCTGTAATATACAGAACCCCTAGCCCCGGCCGGGACAGGGTAACAGGGTAGGGGGATCCCTAGGGCGCCTAAAAACTGCTTTTTACTGGGGGCGCAGGCAGGAGCCCGGGTCAGGACCGGAGCCAGCCCATACACGGCAGCACTGCGGCTGTAACCTATACAGCCGCACCTAGGGGATTTTCCCCCACCCCCCCCCTTCCCCCCGGCCCCTGTGGAGGATTTTGGGGGGGGGATTACAAAGGGGAGCCCCTTATACTGGGGGGGGATGGCATGGAAAAACGTTAAGGAGAGGTTCAATCAATCTCATCCCAACTGGGCTAAAAACCCTGAAAAGCGTCCTTTCACATTTAGCGCCCCAGTGAAAGCGGGGAAAAGTGGGTGGGGCTTTTCCCCCCCCCTCACCCCGGAGCACGTAAACGCCCAAAAACTGACAGGAAGGGAGTGGTTTACTGTGTGGGGGTGGGGGGAATTATAGGTATAGGGGGCTGAAAAGAGGGGGTGCTGTTTCTGAGGGGGGGGAAAGCACTGAGGGGGCTGAGAGAAGGGGGGGTGTAGTGAACCCGAGGGGGGGGGGTAATGAGACAGAGGGGGCTTTTAGTGTGGGGAGAGGGGCCATAGTGGTTTAGAGGGAGGCCGTAGTGTTAAAAGGGGGGCTGTAAGGGGAGAGGGGGGCTTAATGAACAGAGGGGGGGGGTAGGAACCCCGAGGGCTGTTTTAAAACAGAGGGGGGAAGTAGGGGAGAGAGGGGGCTGTAGTGTAAAAAGGGGGCTGTAAGGAAAAAGAGGGGGAACTGTAGGGAGGGGGGGGGGCTTAAAGAGACTAAAGGGGGCCTGTAAAAGGGGGGAGGCTTTTTTAAAATGTGAGAGGGGCCCTTTTAATGAAACAGAGGGGGGGGCTTGGGGGGGGAAAAAGGAAAGGGGGTTTTATAATGAGACAAAAGGGGGGGGCGTTGTGAGAGAGGGGGGATGTAGTGAGAGCCCCCTTTTTGCTGCTTGTAAGGTTTATTTTTTTGACTGTTTTTCATTATCCAAAAAGTCATCCCAAGAAAACTGTCTTTAAAGCTATTTTTTAAAGGTTTTTTTTCACAACATATTATTCTATTAAAAAAACAATCTAAGGGGACCCCACTAACCCCCTAGTTGTCCCGGGAATTGTTCCCTTTTTCCCCCCTTCTGCCTATTGGGGACAACAATGCAGGGAAATTGTGCTTAGGTTTTTGGCTGGGGGTTTTTTTTTTTTTCGGGGGGGGGGGTCAAATTTGGGCCAAATTGCCCAGGGGGGCCAAGAAAGCCTTTTCCGGGGCCCTTTACCTACGCATTCGATATGGGGGGTTAAAAGAAAATGTAAACATCAAAAGGGAACAATTTCAAATAGGGAACCAACAAGTATGGAATATCTTTTCCCAAAAACACTAAAGTCACCAATTCAAATCTTTTAAACCCACTACAATACATAATTAAAAATAAATATGCGTACCTTTTAAAATTCTGCACAACCCGTTTAGTCCATGATTTAGTGGGGGGCCTGGGGGGCCCTTTGGGGGCCCCCAGGTGGGTTTGATTCAGGGGCCCCCCGTTTAGACATTTCTGGGTCCACTGGTGGAGTTTATTTTAGAGGCCCACCCTACAGCTACTGTAAATGACTGTATATGCCTCCTATACTCTGCCTCTTGCTTATTGCTGCTCTTTCTATGCTTTGTTTTGCCTCTTCTGAGGATGTATATGCTGCTAAAAACAACTCCAGGTCTACCACGCCCAGATGCCCAACTGGGGTTTCTTCTATTCCCCTGTGGTCCAGTCCGAGCCTGTCCATGATAGAGTGATAGGATGACAGAGTCCTTGTTGGATAATAATGGTAAATGTGTTGCTTATAGGCATATAGCAATGTCTATATTTGTAACTCAATATGGTTTACATGCATTATTCAAATAATTAATGCCTTTGTTGCTACCTTGTGGCCTGTGTTTGTAAGGTTCCACAAATGTTCTATTGTTTCCTGCATAAGATGAAGTGAGAGGCATCATGGGATAAAGAAACCCATTGTCACCTCATGTCTACAAAGAGAAGACATCAGCCATCTTATCTTAACCCTTGTTGGAGTATAGCCAGTAAGCGGCTAGGTTGTAAATATGTCTAGCTGTCTCTAGCTAAACAGACACTGCTAGTACAGTTTGGACCTTGTTGCAGGTGTTATAACATATTATACCACGCTGTTATTCAGCTTGGCCTGGACATGTTATCTGCCATGTAAAGTTTACACTGTATTTTGTACTTTTATACACTGTTTATAGGTTTGTTACAACCAGTCTGTGTATATTCTAATGTACATTCTTGTTTGTTCTCCAGTTTTACCCTAATCCTACTCTGTGTTAATAAAGCTACAGACTTCAAACATGGTCTTAATTATTGACAAGTAGTAAGGCGTTTAACTGCCTGCTGAGCTCCACATAGACCCCAGGGGTACGTGCAGTGGGGGCAGGACAGTAAATGTATTCCTTTTAAAAGAACAGCTTATTGAAATAAACAGCATGTAAACAGATTCACAAAATGCTGGTCAAGAGCAAAAAAGTTAGGGCAGAAACACATCACACAAAACACAGAAGATATCACTGAACTCCACATGATACTAGTACATACCACCCTGTGAAGAATGCCATGGAATCTACCAAAACGTATAAACTTTCTGGACATTTCCTGTGTGTGGTTTGTGATGATGGAAGTAGCGCTGTCTGAAAACTGACTCCACCCCCCCATGACAAGGATAAATACTACATGTACCCAGAGATTGCACTTCCAGATATTAAGTGTGACCTGGAGTATCATAGACTTAGGGTAAGGAAGGGCAACTTAGGGGTCTATCGGGGCCGCCCTTTTCGGGGCGATGTCTCCGACTTTACTTAGAAAGGGAAAGCAGAAAGGGAAAGATCAGGAAATCCATCAAGGGGGGATGTCAGATGTCAGACAATGGTACTTCATCACAAAAGGGGGGATTTGTTAAGGATGGAATTAAAAATGTATCAATATGTCCAGAGCTAAGGAGTTAATTCTCAAAAGTGCTTCTCTCAAATAAGTCATCTCGACCTGTACCTTAGTGATCTGCAATTAATATAGATTACTAGTGAACTTTGGTGTCACCAAACAGAGTAATAAAGACTAAAAAAGGGACTAATAAAGCTACCTTCAATAAACTAATAACTGTTTAGTCAGTTTCAATAAAGGATAAGAAAATGTTGATCTCTATTAATTCCAAATTAAGGCCAAACGCTTCCGGAATAACTTTGTACCTAAACCAAGTGACGGGTTTTAAATCTGATGGTATAACTTATGTAAATCAAAAGAATGCCCTTTCGTTAACGGTGTATAAATAAGGATGCTTTTGACTAATAAATTAGCCATTGATCACAGAGAACCGTTGTCTTCTGTGCCTCATTGTGTCACGATCTGGATCAACCATCTAATCTGGCAACCATCCAATATACCTGAGGGTCCCCCTTCAGAGATCCTTATCAAATGGCGCCCAACGTGGGGCTGGAAGAAACTTCAGTAAGGCTGCCAATATCTCGAGAGCCCGGCGCTTCTGCAGACGGTGGATCAGGGACACACAGACAAAAACACCGGTGTACAAAGGTAAGATATCATTTGAGATTCTTACACTTCAAAACTTCTCTGTGTCTCCCTTATCTACTCTACTGTATGCCGGACTTCTGGGGTATGTTATAGACAAAAGTCTTGCTGTACTTCCAGACCATTTTTGGTCAAGAACCGTAGAATATCCTTGTGATACTTTAAAGTGGTATATTGGATTGGAGTATATGTTTTTCATGTCTGTTTGTCATATATGTAAAAACTCATGCTGCTAATATGCTAAAATGCAAATAGAGGGTTTAGAGAAGGTTTGGTTTCTTTTTGCTTGCCTGGTTTTGGGGCTATTCACCCTATGGTTGGTATTTAAAATATATGAGTACACCAAGTTGAGTTTTATGTAAGTACCAATTTCTCACCCAAAGACCAAGGAGGGATTTAGTGACGTGACTCTGGATAGTCACATGGCCAAGTCCTTAAATCATATTTGGGTCTACACACCTAAAAACTGCTGTTTGTGCGCATTTAAATATATATGAAATATATATATTAGCAGTTGTATGGGTCCCGTAAGAGTAGATCAGGAATCATAGCGTTTCGAAAACGCTATAAGAGAAAATTTTTGGAGATTGGGTGAGGAAAAAGGAAAAGGTACATAGGGAAGCACTCAGAACCAGTCAGAGAAAGAGAGATAGAGGAAAACGGGGAATAGGCTTTGTTCTTTGTTAAACAGGAAGAAAGAGTTAGGTTTGTTTAAATGTTTGTCTGTTTTTCTTTCCCTTCCCTTAATTAATTAATTGTTGTAAAACCTGCAGAGTCTAAAAGGTCGCTGTCACCGGAGCGTGAACGACCTTTGTACCTCCCGCTGCTATTCACTGCCACACCTGTCTCTCTGAGACACGGGCCATAAAATATATGTTACATGTTTTACACATGAGGGTCCTTGAGTGATTTTCTGCTAAATGTTGTAAATGTTGTATGATTGTATGAGGATTAAATAAATAAAATCCTGTTTGCAATAAAGGACTCCAACTAGGTGTGATAAAAATAAAACAATGTCACGGGTACACTCCCCGCCCCTCCCTTTTACCAAGTTTTTTTCTCAAACCCCATACTTTACTATAACCTCACTTTTTTTTGTTTTGTTTTGTTTTGTTTTT
>JAODAL010084142.1:0-11019 GCA_025379985.1 Phyllomedusa bahiana
GGTTTGTTATATTGTTTTTATTGGTAATATTGGTCTGAGTAAACTAGTTAGGTCAGTTACATCATGATGATATTAGTCACTACATAGTGGTGACATTCGGTGATCATGTGGGGTTTTTTTTTTGGCCCCTTGTACACGTACTGATCGGCAGAATACAGATAACATGGCAACTAAACTGTTCAGTGTAAACTTCAACAAAAATTTAAGCAATAAAACAAAATAAAAACAAAGGCACAATTGCATTTATTAACTGTTCAACCAATTACATTTTTCATTTTTTTGTGTAGGACAGGAACAAGAGGGAATAGGTGCTTTGCCAAATCTTTGGCGAATCAAAAAGTGTCTGACACATTACAAAGGCACTTATCATGCCAAAGTTTGGAGTGCGCCTGTTAATTTATTCTTTTTGCCTCAAAGTACACCAGAAAACTGGCACAGTCCCGTTTACAAATGTCGGCCTAACCCAGGAAGAAGTGTAGCTCTGCCTCAAGTAAATTAAAATAGACAAATCACCGCGGAGGTATACACCCCGGTCCAAAGGGGTTAAAAAATTTTTATAGACAGACCCCTTTTTAAAATACTTATTGACTTTATAGTATGTTGAGCGTATAAAGAAGGGGGCGAACGATTCAAACGAAGTGGAATTCGTTTAGAATTTCGGAAAAAAACTTGGGTTCGTAACGAAGTCGAACTTTGGGTGATTCGGGGGAACGAATTTGGCTTTTCATTGATAAAAGGGCTGCGACACATGGCTTACGGGGGGCAAGCATCTGGGGGGAAAAAGGGCATACCCTCAGACTGGCAAGAGAAGCCAATCAAGACCGGGGGGATTCTGTGACGTCACCGCACTAAAAGACCGAGGGCCCGGCCGCGGGAGCTCACACCCCTCTAAATGTATGACAGGAAGGTGGGGCTGCGGTGATAGCGCTTTTCTGAAGAACTGATTTTACACACGTTTTTTTGTGGGTGTCTCGCTTGTCTCGAGACTGTTCTCTAATGTTCTATTTCTGTTTTTTTTGGGTATTGGATCTGAAACCATGTGCGTCCACGCAGCGCATATACATTCAATATCCAATTGGGATCTAACCCGTTCCTTTGATTCTTTTAAAAAAACAGTTTTTTTAAACAATAAAAATCCCCACTTCAATTTTTTGGCTGCTAAAATTTCTTTTCGCAATTTACACCCAGGGTTAATTTAAGCGTTGTTTTGCTGGTGCACAAAAATAAACCGTCTTTTTAAACGCCAAAATAATATTTTTTTTTGGTAGCCTAATTCACAAGCAAAGGTTAATTTACAATTTTACTTTTGTTGTGGGGCGTAAAAAAACGCCTTTGTAACACCTAAAAGCTACTAGTTTTGGGGCTCAATTCTTTTCGCAATTTACACCAGGGTTAATTAACGTTTTTTTTGCTGGTTGCTGACAAAAATAAACCGTTTTTTTTCCAACCCCCAAATAAATTTTTTTTTTGAAACCAAATTTCACAAGCAAGTTTAATTACAATTTTATCCTTTTTGTGTGGCGTAAAAAATACCCATTGTAAAAACCTACAAACAATAGTTTGTGTGGCCCCAAATTCTTTGCGAAATTTACACCCAGGGGTTAATTAAGGTTGTTTTGCGGGTGTGCTGAAAAAATAAACCGTTTTTTTTCAACCCAAATATATTTTTTTTTTTTGGTAGCCAAATTTTCACAAAAAAAGGGTTAATTAAAATTTTTATCTCTTGTTGTTGGCGAAAAAAATCCCCATTGTAACACCCAAAGCTACTATTTTGTGGTGGCTCAATTCTATTGCGCATTTACATCCAGGGGTTTTAATTAAGCGTTGTTTTGCGGGTGTCTGACAAAATAAACCGTTTTTTTTCAACGCCAAAATATATATTTTTTTTGGTGCCTAATTCACAAGAAAAAGGTTAATTACAATTTTATCTCTTTTTGTGTGCGTAAAAATACACCATGTAACACCTACAAAGCACATTTGTGGGGGCTCAATTCTATTGGCCAATTTACACCGGGGGTTTAAATTAACGTGTTTTGCTGGTGCTGAAAAATAAACGTCTTTTTCAACCCCAAATATATATATTTTTTTTTTGGAGCCAATTCACAAAAAAGGTTTAAATTTACAATTTTATCTCTTTTGGGGGCATAAAAAATACCCATTTTAACACCTACAAAGCTACTAGTTTGGGGTGGCTCAATCTTTTGCGAAATTTACACCCCGGGGTTAATTAAGCGTTTTTTGCCTGTGCTACAAAAATAAACCGTTTTTTTTCAACGCCAAATATAATTTTTTTTGTAGCCTAATTCACAAAAAAGGGTTAATTTAAAATTTTTATCCTTGTTTGTGGCTAGAAAATACACCATTGTAACACGCTAAAAGCTACTATTGTGTGCTCAATTCTTTTCGCAATTTAATCCGGGGGGTTAATTAAGCTTTGTTTTTGCGCTGTGCGACAAAAATAAACCGTTTTTTCAACGCCAAATATATATTTTTTTTTTGGTACCCCTAATTCACAAGCAAAAGTTAATTACAATTTAATCCTTGGTGTGGCATAGAAAATACACCATTTTACACCTACAAAGCACTATTTGTGGGGGCTCAATTCTTTTGCGAAATTTAAAATCCGGGGGTTAAAAAAACTTGTTTTGGGCTGCTGTGCTGACAAAAAAAACCCTTTTTCAACACCAAATAATACATTTTTTTTGACAAAATCCAAAAGCAAAGGTTAATTTAAGCCTTTTGTGCTTTACTTTTAGAAAAACACACAGGCTTGTAAACACACAACAAAAGAAATTTTTCCCCCTGGCCATTTGTGGACGCAATTTATATCCAAGGTTACCCAAGCTTTTTTACGGTTCATTTGAAGTCAAAAACGGGGTGTAATTTATCATATACAGAAGTTTTCATCAAACAGGTCGTACATTTTGAACAAACAGTATTCAGACAAGAGGGGGCGGGCTCTGCAACTCGAGTGGCAGGGGCACAAACATTTCTGAAAGGGGCCCAGCGCAGCACAGCAAGGGGACGTCCAGCGGGTTTTCACTCGGTGAGGCCACAACGCCCCTGCATTAGCGCCGTGTGTTGTTCAGCAACCCAAAGGGGTTTTGATTGGGTTTGACTAGGTCACCCCTCTTCCTCCCGAAGACATCGACAACCCCAGCCAAGAGTCGGGGGAACCCAACACAACACTTATTTGGGCAGGGCCCCGGGGAGCGGGTCACGGCCCTCACCTGTCCCCCCCCTCTGCCCCATCCAGTTCCCTCAGCCGGGATCACTATGTGGTCGGGGGCTCCCCACTATATAGCGAGGATGAAAAATTTGAGGAGGGCATCCAGCACGGGCAGCGAAGAAATGGGCCAATTCCCCACTTCTTGCATAGGGGGCAAAGAAAGATGTGAAGTGGCATGGGAGGTCTGTGTGGAGGTCAGCCTCGGTTCCCAAAGACCGGTGATAGACATAGTGAGAGAAACACAAATAGATAATTGTACCACCGCACTTGGGAGCCGGGTGAAGCAAGGGCTTCATCACGTCGGGAAAGAGGGCTTCACTTGCGCGTCGGGCAGGGGCCAGCCAGCAAGGGGTTGTGGGGCCGTAGTCACGGGGTACAGCAGTGGGGGTGGGGAGCCAACCCAGGGGGGTAGAAAACCCGCTTCGCGGGTCCAAACAGTAGGGGCACAGGGGCTCAGCGGGGCGCGGCGGCAGAGTCCACTCATGCGGAGCGTTGGCGTAAAACAGCTACTGGGGGCGGGGGGCAGTTTTTGCTAAGACACCGGAGGACCGAATTTTGGTATATGTAGAATCTTGGGCAGAAAGTGAAGCGGCCGGGGAGCAACTTTGCACAAGGGCCCTGCTCAACACATCAGCTACCACCGGTGGCCGGGAAAACGGCTCAGAGTGGTGGTCCACCCTGCCGCGAGAAAGCACAGGGGCCAGGGCACGCATGCCATTTCAGCCGCCAAGGCCCACCACCTCTGCAAAGGGCATTTTCTCTTTGACATCCTCCCCCCTCCATCCCCTGCTCCCGCACCTTTTGGCGCCAGCGGGGTCGTTCAGGGGGGGGATTAAAGAGAAAACATATCCCCAAACCCATCCTAAGGGCAGCAGCGACCTGCTCCTGCCCAAATTGTTGGCCCCCCTTGGTCCCCCCCTTTTTCCAAATTGGAACTTGCACCATTCAGGAACTAATCTTTCCGAGCCAGAGGGAGAGTTCCAACCGAATTTCTTTCCAAAAAGGCAGTACCTCATTTCAAAAATATGTAGAACAAAAGTGGGCGTCCTTGACTTATGGGGTTTTTTCCAATTTACACGGCACGCGACGCCCTGGACGAACTACGTCAGGGCCATACAGTTTTTTCGGCCCACGGGGTGAATGTGCTTCCTGCCCAGGCACACCAACAACTTGGGACAGGAACCCGCTTTCCCCCCCGTTTCAACTCTTCCTGCCCAATGCCGCCTCCCCTCCCCACCACCACCCCAAACCCTCTCACCCCCCAAAAAAAAAGCTCCCATACCACATGTTAGGGCACAGCGTGTCACGCAGTTTTTTAAAACCTACTTTCCTCGGGGAACGAATCACACAGGGGAGGGAAATGCCCGCTCATGCACAAAAATCTGTTGGCTTTTCCCGCGCCAAACCAAAACGAACCATGGTGACGGACAATGGGAAAAAATGGGTCCGCGCAACCGAGGGGGGGATGGTCCATCGCCCTGCATGGCGCACGGTTTAATCTGGTTGTAAAAAGTTCCTGAAGTCCCTTCCACCGATCTTCAAACATTCGAAAAAGGCCGGGAAACTGGCATTGCACTTTAAAACCCTTCTACAAAAGCCCGGGAAAACCCCCCATTGCAGCGGAGAACGCCTCCCCCCCAACACGCTCTGAATGCGATGTTTCCCCCCCTGGAATTCCAGCCTGCACATTTGGACCGACTGTAGAACGAGAAAGGCCCTTAACGATTTTTTTATGATCCAGCAAACGAAAAACTCCCCTGTTAACTTAAAAGTCAGCCAGTGCCTCATCTGACACCTCCTTTTTGAGGGCCTTCAGGGCCACTTATTTTATCCCAACTCGGGGTGAATAACGCATTCCACGCTTTTATGTCCGAACAAAGCTAAAAATCTGCTGGGGAGGGGGCTGGAGTTGGCGACTACATCTTGTGCCACAGAATCCGTGGGGAAAATAAATTTAGGAGGAGGGGGCATTGAGCAGAAGCATTGTCTGGGGAAATGAGTGGATTTTCTACCCCCGGGACAAAAGGAGGGGCAGAGCACGGGGGAGGGAGGGGATAGGAAACGAGGCAGAACTCCCCAAACACCGTGGGAGTATAAGGGGGAAAAGGGGGGCGGGACCCCTCGGAGCACTTGTGCAAAAGTCCCCACATGCTTTTTTTCCTTGGGGTTTTACACCAATATCCATCCGGCGAGGGGTGACTTTTTGGCCTCCACCCTATTGGGGCCCTCGCTACCGGCCCCAAAAAGGGGGCCTTTTTTCCCCCTATAAGGAAGACAAACTCAAATACAAGGGAAAATTTCCTAAACAGTTGCCGCGCCTATTGGGGGGGCAACCCGCCCCCCCTGACAGGCTGAAACCGGGGGGGTTCCTCACGCTCACTACAAAAGCCGCGGCTCTGGGGAAGGGGGGGGGGGGAGCAGGAACCAGCTCCATCACATAACCTAATCTGGAGCACTAAAGAGAGCTCCTTTACCCGCCTTGAGGAGGGCATCACCGCACGCAGCACAGGACATGGGCATTCCCTGAACCAACAGGGGTTTTGGGCCACTTGGGCAGCACTCTGCACCCCCCTTAGAAATCCCCCTGGCTACGGGCCCAAACGGGTTGGGGGCCCAACTTGCCCCATTTTGCAGTGGGGAAGCTGTCCTCCCGGCAGTAGTGTGGCATCAGAGCGGGTGCAGTGCGGGGGGGCCATCGTTAAAACCCCAAGGAAACCCCTTCCCGGAAATGTTGAACGACTGACCTTGTCAAGATGAACAGGGGGTGGTCGGCCGGGGTTTTTCCCAAAACCCCCGCCCCAGGGGCAGTCGGGTTCAAACTACCTGCCTCACCACTATTCTGATGCCGCCACCCCCGTCCACCATCTGCTATGTTTTTTCCATCTGCCTACCACCGGCTTTACCAGGGATTATTGCCCCCCACCCAACACTCTGTCATTTTGCCACTCTATTGGCCATGCGCTGCTGCTGTTCTGTTTCCGGAAATCCACACTGTTCATTGTGCCACCTGCGGGCCCGGGACTGTTTTTCCACCCCCCGAATGTCATTGGGCCACTCCTACCCAGCTGTTGCCCTTTTATCACCCCACTCTCTTTCATTGTGCCACTGCCGACCTCAGCTGCTGCCCCTTTAAACCCCCGCTCTCAGTCATTGTGCCGCTCTGTGGCCTTTTACTTTTTGCCACCCGCAAATGTCTTGTGCCCCTCCTGGGGCCTCATCTGCTGCTTGACCCCCTTCGTTTGGCCCTCCACACTGTGCATTTGCCACGTCTGACCCATGCTGCTGCCGGGGGCGCTGCCGGCCCTCCACACTGTGGGCCCACTCCTTTTTTTTTCCACCCAGAATTTGTCATTGTGCCCCATCTGACCAATGCTGCGGGTGTGGCTGCGGGCCTTCCCCCCACTGTTCATTGTGCCACTGTCTACCTTATCGCTGCTGTTTCTCCTGCCGTGCCCTCCACACGTGCATTGTACCACTCTTGGCCTATCCTTTTTTTTCCAGCTCCAGAATTTTCATGGGGCCCCTGCCCGACCTCATGCTGCGCCCCGTGACCTCCACACTGGTCATTTTGCCACTCTGCGGCCTGGTACTGTTTTGCCACTTTCCCGAATTCATTGGGCCCCTGTCTGACCTCATCTGCGTGGCTGCCCGTCACCTCCACACTCCCGTCACTAATGTTGCCACCTGAGTCTCAGTTTTTTTTTTTTCCACTTTTGCGCCATGATTTATCAGGGGACGTTCCTGCTTCTTTTTTTTGGCATTTTGCCCCCCTAATGCCCAGGGCATTTTTTTAGTGAACGATTCTAAGAGCGCGGGAGTCATTGCGGTCAACTAAACACAACATTTTATGAAAACCAAACCAACCCCCCGCATATTTAAACATGGCACAAAATTCTACACACCCCGCAGGCTCTGGCACCGAAATAGCTGTTTTTTAACTGATTCTGCCCAATAATTCGGACCGAAAAAGAATTTTTTTCGGAAAAACGGCGAAGTGACCGAACCGAATTTTTGAGAAATTCGCCCCTCTCTAATTAAATTGACAAAGTTGAAAAACGGCACGGTCTTTATGTTACGGGAAATTTCCATCAGCGATAATTTTCGTGAGAATCGCGCTAATTTATTAATACGCGCCATTTTTGGGGGCTTCCTGTCATTTTGGGGGCCCCCAAAAAAAGCTTTTGAGAAAAGAGCAGGGGGACTGGTGTGCGAACGTTTTATGACTGTGATGTTAGGTTTTATTTGGCTGGAAAAATCACAGACTGTTTTTTTCATAGAACACCCTTCTTGTTCGCATCAGTTTTAGGGGGTCTCATAAAGCGGCGGGGTCAGCTTCTCCCAATACACCAGCGAACAGTTCTCTTTTTTCACAAGACAAATATATTTTAGCTGTAAAATTAGAACATAGGGAGATTAAAATTTTAATTTTATTAGTAGGGTGAGACTTTGAAAAAAGCATCACTTTTTTTTTTTTCACTTTTGTGCAGCCCTTTGTTTAAAGACCCACTTTGTACTTACAATAACACAGAACTTTTCTATAACGCAGTGATTTATAGGTGCAAAACCCACCTTTTTTTATCCAAACACGATTTTAAATTTGTTTTTTTTTTCACTTTTGTGCACCCAGTTTTGTTCAAAGACACACTTTGTACTACAATAGGGCAGAACTTTTTTACTCACAGCAGGGGGTATTTCAAGGTCCCAAAACCCCCTTTTATTACCGTAAACATTTTAATTAGTTTTTTTTACTTTGGCGCAGGCGATTTTTGTTGAAAGACCCATCTTGTATTTACTTTACCATCAGAAATTTGCTTTAATTGCTGTTGTATTTCATAGGTGCAAAGCCACCTTTTTTATCCGATACATTTGAAATAGGTTTTTTTTTTTATTTTGGTTTTTTACAAGAGCCCCCTTTGTACTTAAATTTAATACGAAATTTTTAGTTACTTTGGTGTTTTTCTTTTGTGAAAAAAACCACCGTTTTTACCCAATAATTTTTAAATAGCTGTATTGCACTAGTCGGCCTTTTTTTTTTTCAAATAGCCATTTTGTACACAATTTGCAATTCTCAAATTTTCTACAACTTTTCCGTTTGTCACTAAAAACCGCAATTTCTCATCCGTTAACTTCTAAAATTTTTTGCCTCGTTGAATCTCTTTTTGGCGCAGATAACCCCTTTGTTAATTTTGTTAAAAACTATCAATTCCTACCCCTACGGGCAGTTGAAAACCCTACTGGGAAAAACACTGATGATTTTGTCTTAAGGCTTCACCAGCCCCGCATTCAGAGGGATTTTTCGCTAAAACTTTCTTTTCTAACCCTAGGGGCGAGAAATTAGGGGATTTAAGAATAGCGTGATTTGCCGTCTTTTAAATAAGAACTTTCAAAAACTTTTCCCATACCTTCTAAATTTTTATCTTTCCAACATGGAGCAAATGCAGGTGTAAGCAGCAAAGAGGGGTGTAGGGGGTAAGGTACAAAAAAGGTGCTCCTTCCAGTGCTTGCGACAAAAGCAAGCCACGGATCGTCGGTTGCAGGACCGTCGGGCCTGTAATCAGGGGTCGGCCCTGTGAATTCCATAACGAACAGTGTCGCAATCTGTTCTTCATGGTTAAGAAACCCGTCTTACCTCCCCGTCCTCCCAGTCAGGGGCCAAAAAAATTTCGTCATCACCATCATCACCCGCCAGCATCAGCAAGGCACCCAAATGACAACATCGGTACCCACCACTTGATAATCCTTTTCATGAAGACCTCTTGGGCAAAAGCGGTTGGGGGCAGAAGGCATGTAAAAGATCAAGGGGGCCAAAAGAGGAAATTTTGTCTGCTCTGACCCCCATTACTGATGCCATCAGGGGAGGAAAGGAACCGGTAATCAGCAAAAAACCCGGGCGACGCAACCCCTTTGAAATCCTCTTGCTTTAGCCCCAGCTGTTTGTGATGACACATTGGGGACCAACGGGGCCTTTTGCAGAATTTGCTTCGGCGCTTCATCACTGGACGGGGAGGAAGACATGGGGCAGTGTCATAGGTCCCGCCCAAAAAGGGGGAGGCGGGGCCGCAGAAGCCGCTGAGATGATTCCGCCACCCACGACCCGCGGGAAAAACCCCTCCTCGCTTTTCGCCGTCGAAAAGGCCAGGGCCTCTCAAACCTGGGCCTTTTCGAGCAAGCCTCTGATAAAAAACCCCATGCATATCCGCCTTTGCCCTAAACCACATTTAAAGGGAAGAACTTAGGTGTTTCACCACCACCAAAATGCTAGTCACATGCAGGAAGAAAAAGTTGAAATGGGGCAAAACTTGGGCCCTAAAAGGCCCAACCGATGCCGGCTTTTCCCCAACCCTGCACACCTCTGTCCCCCCGCCTCCTCCTTCCCCCACCCACCAACGTTTTCCTCAGCTGCCCCTTCCCCAAAATTCATGACAGGGGCACCTCTCTTTACCTCCACCTCGCCCAAATTTCCACCACAAACCACCAAACCCTCCCACCCATTCTCCTTCCACCAGTTTGGACGGGCCTCTGCCACAGGCCATCTAGCAGCCAGCCTTCTGTCTTCCCGCTTTGGAGCAGAAGAAACATTTAACTCAAACCATCCCAAATCAAAAGCCTGAATTCGGCATTTCCAGGGTTTGGCCTTGGAAATGTTTCCTTCCTTCTGGGGCACAGATGGGGTTCTGCCCCCCCAAGCCCTTCCCGCCCCCAATACCAAATGCCCAGGCATTTCTTTCCAAAAAGCCTCCCTGCCCTGGCCACCCGTGTCTCTAAAAATTTCAAGCGCTTTCGCATCTGGTCCCCAAAGTCCCATCGACCACCGACACATGGGCTATTAAGCATGGCCAAGGCCGCTATATCCTGTACACTCACTGGGGGACAGGGGATTCTCTGGGGTGACGGTGGCTCTCAGCTTGGCGCACCTCTCAAACCCGGGGTAGTGCGGGTTCTTTCCCCCAAGGGCTCTGTGGCATCAGTGCCCAAGAAACCAGGCCTGTTGAAATTTAAATTTTTCCCCTTTTAGACCGTCAACACAAGTCAGGACTTGGGGACTCTCCTCAATAACCCAACGCTCTGGTGACAAGAACCTTGTGCCAGGGAAGGTGGGTGATAACGGCTAAATATTCTGGCCCCCCCTTAAGATCGGTAGGGTGGAGCACTCCCTTGCCTGCGCATGTCATCAACCATGTCGTCCAGAAAAATTTTTAAAGCGCTACCCGGTCTGGACGGCTGCTGAGGAAGGGTCGAGCTAAGTTCGCACTTCCGCCGTTTTGCACACTTTCTTTCCCTCCTGGCTGCGTTGCAAAACGTCAGCTCGGCCTCCCCGACAACCGTCTCATTTTTGACGTGGCAACAACTAGAATTCCACCCTCCCCCCATGCTCCAGCAATTGTGGGAGCAAACGCAATGCCATTAGCAATGAAGGGACACATGGCCTGACAAGCAGCGGGGCGGGCCCCGGGGGTTAACCACCCAAGAGTGGGGGGAAGGTAAAAGCTCTGCAACCATCCTGCCAGTTTTTTAAGAAACCACCAAAAAGGCAGGCGAAAAATGCCCTTTTCACATGAGCATTGGGGGATCAAAGTTCTGGAACGATCGTTGGACACCTGAAACATCAGGCCCCAAACCCGCACGGGGGAGGGGACGACACAGATGCGGACACGGGGCCTTTCCCTCCGCAATCGACAGGGCCCCACAGTTTCCAATTTTACGGGCTTCATTAGCAGTGGTTCAGGGTCCAGGGCTAGTGCAAGGCGGGGCCCCACTCTCAGGGGGCACATCTCAGGCAAGTCAGGGCT
>JAODAL010084143.1:0-11019 GCA_025379985.1 Phyllomedusa bahiana
CAAATTTCACCATCATCATCGCACCTCCAACATGAAGCGAAGGCAGCCCAAATGTCAGCTCGTGTACCAGCCATTGTGGATAATCCATTTTCTGAAGATCTCTTTGATGACAAAATGCGGTTGGGGTCAGAAGGCATTTCAAAAGATCAAGAGGCCAAAGAGAATGATTTTTTTCTGCTCTGACGGCCCAATCGCTGATGCCATCAGAGGAGGAGAAGGAAGCCGGTCAATTGGCAAAAATCCCAGGCGGTCGGCAATGCCTTGCAGTGCCTGTTGCTTGTAGACCGCAGCTCCAGGATGTAGAATGTCAGGACAAGGAATTCACCTGTGTTGATAATGATGATGATGACGACATTGCGGATCCAACGTGGTCTTTTCAGCAGAATTTGCTTGCGAGCGCTTCATCACTGGACGAGGAGGAACACGATGGGGTAGTGTCAATAGGGTCCCGCCTAAAAAAGGGAAGGGGTCGCACAAGTCCGCTGAGATTATTCCGCCAGCCACGATAAAGGGGAAACATCGCCCTCGCTTATCGCCGTCGAAAAGGTCCAGGACCTCTCAACCTGGGCCTTTTTTTGAGCAAGTCTCTGATTCACCCAGCATGTCATATGCCGCCTTTGCCGTAAATGCATCAGTAGAGGGAAGAATCTTAGGTGTTTAACCACCACCAACATGTCTAGTCACATGCAGCGAATGCATGAGCTGAAATGGAGGGAACACTTGGCCAAAAAAGGCCACACCGATCCCGGGCTTCCAACCACTGTCACACCCTCTGTCTCCCCTCCTCCGCCCCCACCAAGCGTTCCTCAGTTTCCCATGTCTCTTAGAGTCAATGATCAAGGATCAGCCTTCACTTCAGCCTCCACCGTCGCCCGAGTACCACCAGCACCACCAGAGACCCATCCTAACCCTTCTCCTTCCACCAGTTTGACCTGCACACCATACAGTGGCCAGTCTAGCAGCCATCCTTCTGTCTACCAGGTTTGGGAGCAGAAGAACACTTTAACCCAAACCATCCCAAAGCCAAAAGCCTGAATGTCGGCATTGCCAGGCTTTTGGCCTTGGAAATGTGTCCTTTCCGTCTCTTGGACACAGATGGGTTCCGCCACGTCATGGCCCTTGCCTGCCCCCAATACCAGATCCCGAGCGGGCATTTCTTTCCCCAGAAAAGCCGTCCTGCCCTGGCCAGCCACGTGTCATCAAAAATTTCAACGCGTTGTCTGCATCTGTGTCTGGCAAAGTCCACCACCACCGATACATGGTTTATAAGCACGGCCAAGGCCGCTATATCTCAGTGACAGCTCAATGGGTGAGCTGGGTGGATGTCTCTGGGAGTATCGGTGGCTAAGCAGGCTCGCCCACGCTTTCAAAACCGCAGGGATGGTGCAGGGTTCTTTCCCCCAAGGTCCACTTGGAGCATCACGTGCCCATAGAAAAACCCGCCTTGGTTTGAAATTAATCTGTCTTGGAGGGCTGTCAACACAAGGTCAGGAGCTGTTGGACGCTCTTCACAACGAGACCGAGCGCTGGCTGGGTGACAAGAACCTTGTGCCAGACATGGTGGTGTGCGATAACGGTCGAAATCTCCTGGCCACCCTTAAGATTTGTAGACTGGAGCACATCCCTTGCCTGGCACACGTCATGAACCTCGTCGTCCAGAAATTTCTAAAGCACTACCCAGGTCTGGACTGCCTGCTGAGGAAGGCTCGAGGTCTGAGCTCACACTTCCGCCATTTGCACCCTGCTTCGTCCCGCCTGGCTGCGTCGCAGCCTCATCTCGGTTTCTCCGTCAACCGTCTCATTGTTGACATGACAACATGCTGGAATTCCACCCTCCACATGCTCCAGTGACTGTGACAGCAGCGGAATGCCATTACGCAGTACGAAGTGACACATGGCCTGACAAGCACCGGTACGGACCTCGGGGTGTTGAGCCACCGAGAGGGGGAGGCAGGTAAAGAGCCTCTGCACCATCCTTGTCAGTTTTGAAAAAGCCACCAAAATGGTTATTGTGGACAATGCCCTTGTCAGCATGAGCATTGTGGTGATCTTAGTTCTGGGATGATCGTTGGACACTCTGAAACATCAGGTCCTACCAGCGACGGAGGAGGAGACGGACACAGATGCGGACACTTTATCTCCGTCGAATCCAGAAAGCCCGAAAAGTTTCACAACTTTATCGGTCTTCATTAGGCAGTGGTTCGGGGTCCAGGGGTTAGTGCAAGGCGGGGGCCTCAGCTCTCAGGGTGCATCATCTGAGGCAAGTCAGGGCTGTGTTGAAGCTGTGCCGGAGGAAGTGGAGGAGGAGGATGAGGTATTCCTGGACACCGATGTTACCGATGTCACTGCCTTGGAAAGAGGTTGGCATGGATTTGAGGCGGAGGAGGAAGATGGGAAGATCTTTTGCTAGTGCCCCCGCCCCGAGGTTTTAAATCAAAGGCTCACTTTTTACGGGAGGCTTGGATGCTTTTCCCTAACATATCCCGCTTTAAGGCCAAAAAATGAACAAACATTATGGGGGGCCCACCCCCTCGATCTCCGGTCAATGAAACCTGGGGAACTTTCCTTCCCCCCCCTAAATAGGAGTAAAATCAAAAAATTGGAGCTGTGTATTAAACCCAACTGGAGCATTGTTGCTTTTTTCCGTTCTTCAAAATCATGGGGAAAAACGTCACAATGTCAGCATTTAGAGTGCCAAGCAGCAAAAGACATTGTGGCAAAACCCTTGGGTTGCCCTTTTGGAATCTTTATTTCCACTCACCACGCTGTAATCGGGGACAGTAAAAACCACAAAGACTGGCTTAAGATCAGGGTGCACATATCTGCGTTAATCGTGTTTTTGGATGTGTTCCGGCCCCAATGTTTTCGGGGTATCCAAAAGATGAAGGGGCCCGTTTTTTGCTCGCCACCCCATAGGGGGTTTGTCCTCCCCGACCCCAGTGTCATACTGGGGGACCTTCGCACACTGGGGGAGTCATTACAGAAAAAGCATCCCTTTTTCCCACAAAAAATTTTGTCGTTTTTTTTTCATCAAGATAAATAGGTATGGAACTCTGATTATGTTGTGGCCCCAATTTCCCCGAGGTCACCGATTGTTGCCGGTTTACTCACTTTCCCTTCAAACAAAATTCCAAAAAAAAAATTTTTTAAATTCATTTTTTTACTGCAATTTTTATTCTCAGTTCCTAAAGGGTCATTTTCGGGTTTTTTGGGAGACTTAAAAAAAACCCCCAATTGTACCCGGTTTCATAAAAAAAAAAGTATTCCATTTACTCATTTTATCTTTCAAATCAATACCTTTTCCTTTATGGCTTGTCGTTTTCGCCCGCGGGCCCCCCCCCCCGTCCCCCAGTGACTTTACAGTGGTAGAGCCCCTTTAAAATTTTTCCCTAACTACCTAAAGTCGAAAATCTTGATCAAACAATTCAAAGGTCAAGCAAAAAGTAGAGCGCCCTTTGTGAAAAAATAGAAAAATTTGTGAGCTGTTTGGACAGAGGCAGAGCGCACGCCTACGCTATGGACGTGACACACACTGATCATGACGGGAAAGGGGCTGTTCTATGTTAAAACGGGGTCATGTGTTTTTTTCCAGCCAATCGCAACCATACAATCCCAGTCATGACGTCGGACCCACATCTCACCCTGCTCTATTCTGTAAGCGGATTTGCTGGCCCCCAAAAAAGACAGGGAGCCCCGAAAATGGGGCGATATTAATAGATTATGCAAGATTTTACCAAAAATTACTCGTGATCTAAAAAATCGATCAACTAAAATCCTTTGCCGATTTAAAATTTTGTGATAAAAATCGCTCAAACAGGGGTGGGTTTACACCTTTTTTACAATGGTTTTCTAAAATTAAACTACAAAAAACTTGCTGTAACAAAGCTGATACAAAAATTCCTCTGAATTGTACAAGGGGTAAGAAGGCTTGAACAGATCTGGGTTATCAGAGGAAAGGTGTATGGACAATTCGCCACCCCCAAAAACAGAGACAATTTCCTCCAACAAAGTTTAGTAAAAAGAGGGAAAAAAATGCCAAGAAAAAAGGGCACCTGGGGGGAAACGGGGTGTCAACCACCACGTTTCCAAGGAACTCAAAATTGGGCCCGCAATCATTCGGGGGGGCAAGTTTCTCGTTTTGAGCAGAAAAATTTTTCCAAGTGCTTCCCGGTTTGACTGTGTACTGAGGAAGGGGGTAGGTTTTAGTCAAACTTCCGCTTCCGGACTCGTTCAGCTGACTGTTTTCTTCGCGTCATAAGGGGAATTTTTTCCGGGGTTAATGGTGAAGGCGCCAGCCGGGGACACGCACCCCCTGAACTGGGCCCGTAGCTGAACCTCGTGTTAAATAGATGACAAAAAACCAGCCCCGGCCTAACCCGAAACCCCCGTAACTCGGGCCCCGCTAGCTGAACCTGGTTTATAGATGACAAAACAAACCCTGGCTCTCCCGCACCCACGTAACTGGGCCCCGCTAGCTGAACCTTGGTTTTTAAAAGAGACAGACGCCGCCCGCTCTCACCACACCCCAATTTTGTCCCGGGCCTGCCCCGAACCCCCGGGTCCCCGTTTACAGCCTACCCCCTTGGCATAATTTTCCCCCAACCCATTGACGTAGAATGCGGATTTTCAGGGCAGGGCCCCATTGACCTACGGGGGAAATTTTTTTGTTTGCTTCAAATACTAAGTCCGTGGGGAAAAATGTACCAGGGGAATGGCCAGTTCCTCTAGCCGCAGCATATTGGAAAAGAGTTGTTTTTATATAGTTTTTTTTATTGCAAAAATTTTTGCTGATGGCCAAAGGGCACCTGTGCGGGTTTTTTGGGGCATGCTGGTTCAAAATTGGAAAGTCAATTTTATTTCAGTAAATATGTTTAAAGACTCTTTCTTTAGACACTTTTTTAATTTGGGGTCATGCAGGTTTGGGGCTCTGTTGTGGCCCCGGAAAAGGGTAGTTTAAGTCCAGTTCAACTAAATGGTGGTTAATTTCTCCTTTTTTCAGCACTTTTTTTAAACTTTGGGTAGACGGTTTAAGGGTCATACGTGGTAAGGAAAGGTTAGTCAAGTCCAGTGAAACTAAAATGGTGGTTGAAAAACTCCTTTTTTCTGGCACTTTTTTAAAGTGGGTAGAGGGTTTTAAAAGTCATACTGTGGGACAGGACGGTATAGTCAATGTCCAGTTTAAACTAAAAAATGTGGTTTAAAGACTCCTTTTTCCGACTTTTTAATCTGGGGTCAGGGGAGGTTTGAGGGGTCATGCTCTACAGAACATGATAGTCAATGTCCAATTCAAATAAAGGGGTTCAAATGTACTTTCTTCCCGGGATTTTTAATTTGGATCAGACAGGTTTAAGGGTCAAGCTGCGCCAGCACATTGATGTCTAGTCCAGTTAACTAAAAGGTGTTGAAAGAATCCTTTTTGGCTTTTTTAATCTGTGGGTCTGCGGTTTTAGGGTATTGCTGGGACCGGGCAGGCATAGTCAATGTCCAAGTTAACAAAAATTTTCAGCAACCGTGCTCGGGGGAAATTTTGAAAAAGTTTGGGAGTGGTGAACTTAAGAAAAGTGTCATTTTTTTAAGTCATATATCTAATCTTCAAACAATGTCTTTTTTACACCCCTGAAAGTTAAAGTTCGGGCATTTCGAATGTTTTTTAGGGAAATGGTTTATATTTGGGTTTTTTTATTAAAACGAATTTTGTTAAATACTAGGGGCCCCCTAACTGGCCTGAAAGCCGCAACAAGATGTAGTTTCCGGATTTTTTAAAAACCCTTTTTTTTTTTGTCCCAAAAAAGTGCGGTTTTTTTTCCCAAATCACCAATTTTTCTAATTTCCCCCACACGAGTGCTGAAAAATTTCTTGTTCAAAATTTTTGTTTGGGTTTCCGCATCGGATACCTACCTCTCTTTTAGTGCACCCTTTTGTGGGAAAGGGGGGCATTTAGATTTCCCATTTTGGACTTTAAAAAGACGGGGGTCGTTTTCTGTTTTCTTTTTTTTGTTTTTCCTCGTTTGGGCTTGGGGGAACATGCTCCGGTTGTGAAAACTTTTCAATAAACAAAAGGGTCCCCTTGGGACTGCAAGGAAAACTGTTAAATTTAAAACCCCTATTTACCCCCAAGGAGGGCCCGAAAATATGTTTTTCGTCCCCCCTCGATTTAAAAAAATAGAGAAAAAAGCCTTATCCATTTTGGAAGGGATTTTTTTCCCCTATGCCACAAAGGGGGAAAAAAAAAAAAAACATTTAAAAAAATTATGGGAAAAATTTAAAAAAAAATTATGCCAAACAAATAAAAAAATTTTGGTGGACAGTACCAATTTGAATCATATAATTTACAAAAAAAAAAGGTACCAAGGGGGTTTTTTAAAATTTAAAAAAATACCCTACCTTTTTCTTTTGAAAGTTTTCCCTTTTTTGAAAAAATGGAAAAAATTTTAAATGAATGCTTCCCTTAATTAAAAGCGGTTTTAATTTATCAAGCACGAACAAAAAACCTTACGCAATATGGAAAAATTCCCCTGCAAGAAATCAACAGACTTTAAAAGCGTAAAAAACAATCCCCTTTTTTTTGACCAAGATGAAAAACTTAAAATCAAATTTTAAAAAAAAGGAAGAAGACCCTAGTGTCCGTCAAACAAAATAAAATTTTGACAGGACCCCCAAAGGGGCTTTTCACAAGGAAAAAAACTTTAATGGCAAAAAAAAACTTCTTTAAAAAGAGTTTCCTAGAACGAACAAAAAAAATCCCAAAAACAAAAGGGGAGGTTTAAAAAAATTTCTTTTCCGGGATTTAAAGGGGGGATAATTTAAAAGGGCCCTGCCAAAAAACCTTTGGATTCCGATGGTTTGCAGATCCCGTGACCTGAATTGGATGCCCATCCCAAAAACATTCTTTTCCCAAAAAAAGCAAGAGGAGCACAGGGACAAATGCATCCCCCCCAAACGCACGAGGAGGGCGGGGAAAAAAGCCAGGGGGGCACCCGGGGCAATTCATCAAACTCGGAAAAACATCAAGGAAACTTCCTAATGAAAATTCCCGAAAGAAACCTCCCCTGAATTTCCCCTGTTTTTCCCAAAAATTCAAATAATGAAATTTTATCTGCATGTATTCTAGTCAGAATCACCTTTTAGTAAAAAATTTAAAGGGGCTTAAAATTTTTTTCCCCCCAAGGGGCTTGACCCTTTTTTAAACAAAAAAAGATGTGAACAGAAATTTTCAGAAACACTGACGTCCAAAAAACAAATTTTTTTTGAGGGGATTCCAAATTTTTTGGACCCAAAACCAAATGAAATTAAAAACAAGATTTTTTTTCCCCAAAGGGGGGTTTAAAATTTTTTTAAAAAAGATCAAAAAATTTTTTTTGGGAAAATCTAAATGAAATATAATAAAGTAATCACAATATTTGTTCAGAACCCCTTTAAAATTTTAGAGTCAAAAAAAATTTGACTTTTAAAATTTTTATGGAACAGGTTTAAAAAATTTATTTTCAACAAAAAAAAATTTAAAAACAAAATTTAAACTCACCCTCCAACAATTTTGGGCCTTTTTTGGAAAATTAAGGTTTCAAAACCCTACAACAAAATTCTTTTCCCTATACAAGGGAAACATCACTACCAAATTTTTTTCAAAGATCTATATTTAAAGAGAAATTCTAAAAAAAGCTTGTTTATACAGGAAAATATTTAGATCTTTTTTTAACTGAACCCACCAAAGTTTTCTTAAAACCCGGGGGAGAAAAAATTTTTGGGGGAGGGGTTTTCAAACCCCAATTTTCTCACAGCTAAACAGAAAAAAGCATGACAGTTTAAAAAACCAAAAATTCCAATCTTCCCCGCTTTTTTTAAAACCCAAGGGTTTTTTTTTTCCACCACCCCTCGCGCCCTATAAATTTTTTGGGATGGATCCACTTTGAACATTTGGTATGTGGGTAGATAGACAATTTTTAACTTTGGTTTTTACGCTCACCCAAACTACAAAGGATTCCAGAGAAAATTCTCAAATTTTTAAAACACCCTTTGGGGATACATCTTTAAAACAAGGTATCTTGTACATATCGCATTGTACCCCTTCCATTCCAAAACTCCCTTGGGGACTTACGCCTTGAAAAAGGCAATTAAAATAAAAACACAATTTTGATGGGAAAAAAATTTTAAAAAATACAAATTTTTTTTACGTTTTAAATTTTTGGGTTTTTGCATAAAAAAAATTTTTTAAAATTTTTTAAAAAAAATTTTTTTTTTCAAATTCAGGGGGTTTCCCCCAAAGGGGTCGTGTTTTTCCCCCCTCACTTGCTAACAAAAAAATTGCTTGGTTTGGGGGGGAAATTCATATTTTCCCCTCCATTAAAAACCCTTTTCAGAAGACATCAAATTTTAAAAGAGGTTTCATAGATATACTTTTTTTATATGGGAAAAGGTTTTACCTGCTGCAAAACCCAAAAATTTTTAGAATTTCATAATGGTAAACAAGAAAAACCCAAATTTTTTTTGGGAAAGCCCAAAAAAAACGAGATTCTTTTTGGGGTTTGAAACTAAATGCGACATCACAAATGGAAATTAACCCTGACATACAGGAAACCCATTTTAGGAAAAAGGGGTTTCTTAAGGCCCCCCCAGCTGTATCCCCGGGCATGTCATCAACAACTTACCTTTAGGAGAGTTTTTTTATAAGAGCCAAGCGAAATTGTAGCAAACAAAATGCAATGAAAAGGGAAAACCATCCTATCTGACAGGGCTCAAACAAAGGGGGGGTACAAAACGTAAAAAATACAACAGGGTTTTTCCAAGTGGGGGGCCAAAAAAAAAGGTCAAATTTTTACTTTAAAACTAGACCGAAAACCAATAATGACCATCAAAAATTTGTTTCATAAAACTTTTTTTGTCTTTAAATTTTTTCATTTTTGTAAATATTGGGTTTAAAAAAAATTTTAACCCCTACCCGATGGATCCTTGTACGAAAAAAATTTTTGAACTGGGGTTGCAGATTTATTTTTCCCCTAAATTTAAAATTTTAAAAGGTAATATCCTCACCCAACATGTTTAAGAAAGCTCAGAACAAAAACAAAAGATGGTTAGTTTAAAAGGGTCTTTCCCGTGTTTGGAAAGATCAGATGTAAACCCCTGCAAATATATGACAAAGGAAAAAACGTTTTTTTTCCCATGCCCAAAAAATAATTTTTACTATCACCTCAAATTTTTTAAATTTGGGCCCATTGGGGTCTTTTGGGTTTTTATGATCTGGGTGATCAATTTTTGGGGCTCCAGTAAATTGGTGTACCCCCCAAAAAACCACATGTGAGGGAAATTTGGGGCATATTTATGACGGTTTGCCACATTAGAAAAAGAAGCGTCTCGGGTCTTTCCCAAACACTTTTTGAGGGCAAACATGCAGGAGATCTGATTCTTTTCGTTTTTTTATGGTATTTGAACAGGATAAAAAAACCCCCCCCCGGGGGAGATTGGAAAGGTTTTCTCACCTATAGAGAACCCCTTGGGTTCTTATTTTAGATACACATATCCTGCAGGCTTTAATTAAAAGTTCGAACCCCTTTTTTTATTAAAAAAATATTTGTCTTTTTTTCCCGTTTTTAAACTGTTTGGGAAAAAGAAATTTTAAAAATTAAAATTTTTATATGCCCTATATCCCAAAAAAACAAGCAATTTCTTTTAAAACCATTAAAGAGGGAAATTTCAGGGGCATTTGCTAAATTTTTTTTTCGGAAGTGGTTTTAAATTGGGGTTTTTTTTTACAAAAATTTTTTTTAAAACTAAAAGGGGCCAAACTAACTGGGCCCAAAAGCGTCAACAAGATGTAGTGTTTCTGGATTTTAAAAAACTTTTTTTCTTTTTTCCAATTTTGTGCGTTTTTTCAACCCCAAACCCAAAATTTTTCCCCAATTTACCCCCCCAGCATGAGTGCTGGGAAAAAATTTTTTGTTCATACTTTGCTTTGGAAAAATTTCAGTCGGATACTACCTTTATTTTGGGGCACCCTTGGGGGGAAAAGGGGAAAAAAAGGGCAAACCCATAAGGGCTTTTAAATCCCCGGGGAGCGTTTTCTGTTTTTTTTTAAAGCAATGGGCCCGGGTTTAACTAAAATGGTGGTTTAAAGACCCAAATTTTTCCCTCACTTTTTAATCTGTGGGGGCAGAAGGGGTTTTAAAAGTCCTACTGCGTCCAAACATTTTTAGTCCCAAGTCCAGTTAAAATAAAATGGGGTTTAAATGGTAATTTTTTTCTGGCCAAAATTTTTTAAAACAGGGGGGCCCTGTAGGTTTGAGGGCCTTGTGCGGGGCCAAGACAAAGGGATAGCAAAAGTCCCGCAACTAAAAAGGTTTGGGTTTAAAAAACTCCTTTTTCCCCACTTTTTTAAAACTTGGGGGGTTTTTCAGGTTTGGGGGTTTTGCGTGGCCCAAAAGGGCAAAGGTTTTTATTTAAAGTCCATTTTAAAAAAATTTTGGGTTTAAAAACCCTTTTTTTTACACTTTTTAAAACCTTTGGGGGTTTAGACAGTTTTTAAGGGTTTAAAAATTTCGGTTTCCCGGAAAGTAAAGTCAATGCCCATTTCAACTTAAAAAGGTGGTTCAAATTTCTAAAATTTTTTTCCCGGGACTTTTTAATCTGTGGGTCCTTCAGATTTGAGGGTTTAATGCCCGCGGTCCCAAGCCCGGGAAAGTCCCAAAGTCCAGTTTTTAAATAAAAAGGGGGTTTCTAGCTCCTTTTTCCGGCACTTTTTTAATCTTTGGGGGGTTTCCCGGTTTGGGGTATGCCCTTTTGGGGGCCCCGGACAAGTAAAGGCAATGCCAGTTCAACTAAAATGGGGTTCAAAGGGAATTTCCCTTTTTTTTGGCACTTTTTTTTGTGGGTCAAAAGGTTTTTAAAGGGGCATGCTTGCCCGGCCCCGGACAAAACATAAACAATTCCCGTTTTTAAAAAAAATGTTGGGTTTAAAAACTCCTTTTTTTTCCCGGCCCTTTTTTTAAACTGTGGTTCATGTAGAAATTTAAAAGGGGGATGGTCGGC
>JAODAL010084144.1:0-11018 GCA_025379985.1 Phyllomedusa bahiana
GTTTATCCAATATAAGTTCAAAACTGCCCAATACCAGGAAATACTCAATACAAACGTTAATAATAAAAAATTTTCCACAAAATATCTACACTAATTCTTGGTGAATTTTATCCAATGTTCTTTAAGATAGACTTGTCTGTTTCCCCCGGGGGGGCCCCCCCCCCCCCCCGCCCCCCCCGCCTGATTTTACACCGGTAGATCTGCTTTAAAATTCCTAGTAACACATAAAATTTTCAAATCTCAAAATAACTAAATTGAAGATCACAGCTAATAGCAGGGGTTTTTCTCTGTGCGAAATAACAAATTTTTCGCTGAGCTGGGGGCCCACGGGCGAGCGCACGCCCTTTTCCCTATGAGACGCTGAGAGACCTGAGGCGAAACAGGAAACGCGTTCTATGAAAAACGGGGCATGTGATTTTTCCACCAAATCGCAACATACCATCCCATCATGACTCGCACACACTCTCACCCTGCCTATTCTATAATCTGATTTGCGGGGCCGCCAAAATTACGGGGAAGCGCCGAAAAAGGGGCGCGATCTTAATAATGACCAGTTTTTTAAAACCTTTAATTTATCGCATGATCGGAAATTTCGATCACCATAAAAACCTTGCCGATTTCAACTTTGTCGATAAAAATCGCTCAACACTAATCGTTAGGCTAAAAGTTCAGTTCAGAAAACCTGTGTGGAGTCCAGGTGTTACATCAGGAGTATAGATAGTTAAACACAGGTACAGTATATCCATCTGAATAACATCTTAGGGTTACCCCTATGAAATTTAAAATTTCCTCTCCTTTGTAACATTTTCCTAGGTAACTACTGGAGATAATATTGCTTCCCTTCATACAATTTTCCTCCAAACAAATGCACTTTTCTTTCTAAATGCAACCAATTACAGGCAAACATTTACATTCCTTAATGCATGCTTTCTGCATATTAATGCATTTTTCTCCCAGATTAAACATAACAATACAGATTTTATGTTCAGATTTTTAGAAAAGTGGCATTCATCTAGGCACCACTTATAATTAAGGCTGGAAAATGCATTTGCTGATTTACTTGTTTTTAGTGAAATCTACATGTTAGCCCATACAAAAATCCCTCTTTTCCCTCCAAATAAAAATTTTTTATTATTTTTGGAGTGATTACTTTTTTTTGCTGGCTGTGGAAAAAGTTTTTTCATCTTACTCAAAATTTTAAATTTTCAAAAAATTTTTTTTCCTATTTTTTTAAGGGGGGAAAATTTTAATTACTTTTTTACTTTACTCTTTGTTTTTATAATATTACGCAGAAGAAAACATGAAAGAAAACTGCCAAGGATGATACTTTACCTGCCCACTTTATCCTTACCTCATTAGTAAAACATGCTAGATAACTGGAGAAACACAAGCCTGTAGGGATATGGACAAGGCTTATTTTGTGAACATTTTTTAGATGTAAACAGGGGTTGAGTCAACATTTGTTATACTAGAGAGGGGCGAATTTCTAAAAAATTGGGTTTCCCGGCACATCGCCGTTTTTTTCCCCGAAAAAAATAAATTGGGCCCCCGAATTCCTTCGGGACGAATCGCTTTAAAAAACAGCTAGTTCCAGGCTGCACAAAAGCCGCAGGGTGCTGTGAACGTTGTGTCCAAATGCTTAAAATGCAAGGGAGTTTTTTTTTGGGTTTCTTCTTTAAAATTGTTGTATTTTAGAAAGACACGCAGATGACTCCCCGCCGTTCATAGAATCGTTTCCCACTATAAAATTCCCTGGGCACTTAAAGGGCAAAACTGACTGTCTGCCCCGAAAGCTGGAAAAAAACAGCTGAGAGCTCAGGTGGCAACATTAGTGAAGGGGGTGGGAGGTTTAAGGGGAGCACCAAAAGCCCGCATAGGTCAAATCATTTTGGGACAATGACATTCTGGGGGTGGCAAAAAAGTAAAAAGGGGGCAGAGTGGCCAATGACAAGTTTTGGAGGTTACGGCAGCGCAACAGCAGAAGCATGGGGGTCAGACAGTGGCCCCAATGGGCCCTTTTTGGAGGGGCAAAAACAGGAGTAGGCCCACAGAGTCACAATGACACAGTTGGAGGGCACAAAACAGCACATGAGGGTCAGACGTGCACAAGAACAGTTGGGGCACAGCACAGCAGCTTTGGGTCAGACGTGGCACAATGACTTCGGGAGGTGGAAAAAACATAATAGGGCCACAAGTGGCACAATGACACTTTTGGGAGGTTACGTACCAGCCAAAGCACAGCATGAGTCAAAGTCCCACATGAATTGGGGAGGTGGCAAAAACAAAAGTAGGCCACAGATTTGCACAAGACACAGTGTGGGGGGGCACGGCAGCAGCAGCAAGGTCAACAGTGGCACAATACATTCTGGGGGGGAAAAAAACAGGAGTGGGGCCACTGAGTGGCACAATGAAAGTGTGGGGGGCCGGCAGCAGCACATGAGGTCAGGCAGGGCAACAATTTCATTCTGGAGGGGGAAAAGCAGATAGGCCACAAGTGGCACAATGAAAAGAGGGAGGTGACGGTCCAGCAGCATGATTTCAACAGGGGCACAATGACATTCTGGAGGTGGCAAAAACTGGAGTGGCGACAAGGGGCACAAGACAAGAGGGGAGGTAAGGCGGCGGACAACAGCAGAGTCAGGGGTGCAAATGAAAGAGTTGGGGAGGGGGGTGGCAATACCAGTCCCTGTAAAGATGGTTGGTGGCAAGGAGAAATTGTCAGCAGATGTGTGGCATCAGGGGTTGGCGCATCAGAATAGGGGCGGGGCATCGTTTAAACCCCAGACTCATTTCTCACAGTTTTGGTGATTCGTCATGGCGATGGTCGACGCCTAAGGCATTGGTGTGGGAAATCCGGGCCCATCCCCCCGATTCTCTTACAAAGGGTCATCGTTCCACTTTTTCCCGGGGCAAGCGGGTTCTCCTTGGGAACGAGGGCCCCCGCTCACTGAAAAAACCACTCTACCCACACAACGGCCGGGCGGGACAGCTCCCACGCAAACTCGGCAAGTACGGCCACACATCCATTTTGGGGCGCCATATCCAGGGGATCTTCTAACTGGGGGTGGCAGGGGGCTGTCCAAGTAGGCCCCACCTTTTGGTTTAAAGGGGACTGCTCCAGGGCCTGCTGCGGCGATACCCTCCTCACTAGGGCGGGGGGAAGGAAGCTGCTCACATGACTCCAGACTTAGGTTCTATTTGATGGACTGGTACCTTCCCCCACATCCGTGGCAGTGTACGGAGCGTGAGGAACCCCCCGGTCAGACCTTCAGAGGAGGGGCGATGCCGCACATAGGCAGCGGGCCCAAAGACTACGGAGGAATTTCCCTATAGTATTTGAGTTTGTCCCCCCCTCTCAGTAGCTGGAAAAAAGGGTCCCATTTTGGGCCAGTAGCGAGGGCCAATAGGGGGGAGAGCCAAAGTCACTCCTGCCGGTGCGACTGTTCGGCTGCCCTACCGGCAAATCATATGCTGCGGGGCCACTGCAAAAAGTGACTACGAGGGGCTCCCGCCTCCATCTCCACTGTAAACTGCCACGGTGCTTGCGGGTCATCTGCCTATCTTCCCATCTCCATCAAACCTCCTCCAGCGCCCTGCTCCTCCTTTCTTGTCACCTGGGTAGAAAATCCATTAATTTCACCAGACAATGCTTCTGCTCCAATGTCCTCCTCCTCCATTTCAGTCCCCACTGGACTCATGTGGCCGCGAGATGTAGTCGCCACATCTCCAGTTCCCTGCCCAGACAGATTTTTCAGCATCTGTTCCAGGACATGAAGCAACGGAATGACCTTATTCATCCCGTAGTCCTGGCGACTGACAAATAACGTGGCCTCCTCGAATGGCCTCAACAAACGCAGGTTCACGCATGACTGCCACTGGCTGACATCAAAGTTACACAGGGAGTACTCCTGTCCGCCTGCATCATCAAAAAATCATTAATGGCCTTTCTCTGTTTATACAGTCGGTCTAACATGTGCAGGCTGGAATTCCAACGAGTGGAAACATTGCATATTAGAGTGTGTTCGGGGAGGCCGTTCTGCCCCTGCAAATCGAGGAGGGTGTTCCTGGCTTTGTAGGAATGGATGAAGTGCATGCACAGTTTCCTGGCCATTTTCAGAATCTTCTGAAGATCGGTGGAAGACTTCAGGAACCTTTTCATAACCAGATTGAACACATGCGCCATGCAGGGAGCATGGACCATCCCTCCTCGGTGCAGCGCGGACACCATGTTCCTCCCATTGTCCGCCACCATGGTTCCGATTTGCAGTTGGCGCGGAGAAATCCACACATCGATTTCCTGCTGCATGATGCGGAGCAGTTCCTCTCCTGTGTGACTTTGTTCGCCGAGGCAAGCCAGGTGTAGAACTGCGTGACACTGCTTTGCCCTACACATGTGGTATGATGGAGCAGTACTTGTGGAGGCTGAGATGGTGGTGGTGGTGGAGGAGGAGGCGGACATTGGCGCAGGAGCCGCAGTTTGACAATGTGGAGAGAATGCGGCGTCTCCTGTCCAAGTTGTTGGTGTGCCTGGGCAGGAAGCACATTCACCCAATGGGCCGTAAAGGACATGTACTGGCCCGACCGTAGTTAACAGCTCCAGACGTCCACGCTGCCGTGCACCTTGGAACAAACCGATAAGCTCAAGGACTGGCCCACTTTCTGTTCTACATATTTATGAATTGCTGGTAATGCCTTTTGAAAAGAAATTACGGCTTGGAACTCTCCAACTCGGTTCGGCACAAGCCATTAGTTTCTCTGAAGGTGCAGAGTCCACCATTTGGAAAGGGAGGGACTGCAGTACCAACAACTTGGACAGGAGCACGGTCAGCTGCTGCACCTTAGGATGGTTGGACGCATACTGTTGTCTCTTTGCAATCACCTCGCTGAACGACTGCTGGCGCCATGAGTAGCGAGGAGCAGGAGCATCTGGACCGGGAGATGATGTCAAAGAGAAACAGCTCCCTTCTGCAGTGGTGGTGAGCCTTGACTGCTGCAATGGCATGTGTGCCACTGGCCGCTGCTGCTGCGGCAGGATGAACCACCACATCTGAGCCACGTTTCTCCCAGGCCACCGGATGGTGACGCTGCATGTGTTGATGCAGGGCCATGAGGCCAATGTTAGCTCCCTGGCCACACTTCACTTTCTGCCCACAGATTCTACATATACCCATATTCGGCTCCTCCGGTGTCTTAGCAAAGAACTGCCACACCGCCGAGTAGCTGATTTTACCGCCAACGCTCTGCACTGAGTGACTACTATCACCGCTGCCTCACTGAGCCCCTGTGCCGCTACTTTCTTGGACCTGCAAAGCGGGTTTTTTACCCCGTAGCTGCTTGGCTCCCGACCTCACACTGCTGCTACCCTGCTGACTCACGGCCACACAACCCACTTGCTGGCTGCGCCGCTGCCTGACACGCAAGCTGACGCCGTTTTCTCCTGATGATGATGAAGCCCTTGCTTCACCCGGCTCCCAAGTGCGATCGGCTACATCATCATCTATTTGTGTTTCATCGTCACTGTTGTCCTCATCACCTCTCTTGGTATGCAGAGGCTGACCCCTCAAAACATGACCTCCCATGCCACTTTCCACATCTATACTTTGCTGCCTACTGCAAGAAGCAGGGGATATTGGCCCCATTTCTTCGCTGCCAAGTAGCTGCTCACTGCCCTCCTCAAATTGTTCATCCTCGCTTCATAGTGGAGCTAAGCCCAGACCACATAGTAGATCTCTGGCTGAGGGAACCGCATGGGACAGAGGCGGGTTGAGGACAGGTGAGGGCCGCTGACCCGCTCCCGGGCCATGCCAACTAAGGGTTGTGTCTGACGTTCCCACTGACTCTTGGCTGGGGTTGTCAGATGTCATCTGGGAGGAAGTGGATGACCTAGTCAACAAATCAAGAACCATTGGTTTGCGTGAACACACATGTCGCTAGATGACAGCGGCAGTTGTGGCTTCACCGAGTGACCCCCTGCTGTGACGTCCCCTGCTGTGCTGGACCTGGGCCTGCTCCAGGAATGTTTTGCCACTGCCACTCGTAGGTGAAGAGCCTGCCACCTCTCTGTCTGACATTTTGTTTGTTCTAAAATTTACAGACACTGTTTGATGAAGATATCTGTATATGATAAATACACACCCTGTCTTTGACTCCAAATGAACCTAGTAACAAGCTTGGGTAACCCTTGGATATAAATTGCACTCCACAAATGGGCAGGAAAAATTGACTTGTATGTGCCGTTTAAAAACTCTGTGTATTTTACTGAATGTAAAAGCACAAACAGGCTTAACTTAACCTTCTGGAATGAATTATGCTACAGAATTTCTTCTGTGGCGGTGAAAAACAACGTTTCTTTTACTGAGTACAACTGCAGAAAAATACTTAGTTAACACTTGGATGTAAATTGCGCAAAAGAATGGAGCAACCAAAAACTTCGAGCTTTGGCGTGTATTTTACGCTACACAACAAGAGGAAACTTGTAATAACCTTCGCTTATGAATTTATGCTACAGGAAAAATGTATTTTTTGGCGGTGAAATAAACGATTTATTTTAGTCACCACAGCAGCAGAACAACGCTTAATTAAACCCTGGATGTAAATTGCGCAAAAGAATTGAGCAACCAAAAACTACGAGCTTTGTAGCGTGTTACAATGGCATGTATTTTACGCTACACAACAATAGGAAAACTTGTAATTAAACATCGCTTGTGAATAATGCTAAAGAAAAAATGTCTTTTTTGCAGGTGAAAAAGACGGTTTATTTTAGTCACCACAACAGCAGAACAACGCTTAATTAACCCTTGGATGTAAATTGCGCAAAAGAATTGAGCAGCCAAAAATTACCAGCTTTGTAGCGTGTTACAATGGTGTGTATTTTACGCTACACAACAAGAGGAAAACTTGTAATTAACCTTCGCTTGTGATTTATGCTACAGAAAAAATGTATTTTTTGCCGGTGAAAAAGACGGTTTATTTTAGTCACCACAACAGCATAACAACGCTTTATTAACCCCTGGATGTAAATTGCGCAAAAGAATTGAGCAGCCAAAAATGAAGTGGTATTTGTATTGTAAAAACGCTGTTTCTTTAAATGAATACAACAGGAACAGGCTTAGATCACCCTTGGATATTCAATGTGCTGTGAGCAGATAGCATTAAAATATATATGCAGCTGCACGGACGCACACTGGACTTCAAATCCAATACCCCACAAAATCAGAAATAGAACGTTTAGAGAAGCAGTCTCTGATACAAGCTGAGACACCCCCCAAAAATCGCTGTATAAAATTCAGTTCTGTAGTTTCAGCTAGCACAAGCAGTCGCGGCAGCACCTTCCCTAATCTGTACAGTGAGAGCGGTCTGAGCTCCCAGCGTCTCGCCCGGACTTATATAGTGCGGTGACATCACAGAATCCCGCCGGTCTCTACACATGTCATGCAGGCTATGCCCTTCTTCCTCGCAGAGTTCTTTGCCCCATGTAATGCCATGTGCTCGCAGCCATTTTATCAATCAAAAGCACACTTCGTTCACGCGAAGTACCCCAAACTTCGACTTCGTTCAGAACCGAAGTTTTCCTGAAATTCTAAACGAATTCCACTTCGTTAGAATCGATTCACCCATCTCTAGTTATGACCATCAGCTAGTAGCCAGAGCAACTGCCATGTACAGCAGGGAAAGCAGCTAGATGGGCTTGGAGTGACTCCATTAGGTCCCCTGGTAAGTTGTGACAGGTTTCTGGAGTCATTCTCACTGCATTTCACAGCAGCACAACAATTTTCTAGTTAAATATATTTCTAAGGTGCTATTGACATGAAATTCTCATCAGATGTTGGTAAAAACCCATCCAATCCACAATGGCAAAGAATCAAAATCGTACCAGAGATGTCCATAAATTAATTTATGTGTAAGAATGAGAAACACAGGGAAAAATTATTGAACACGCTTACTGAAATGTATTTAAATACTTTGTACAAAAGCCTTTGTTAGCAACGATAAGACACCTTCTGTATGGAGAAACCATGCTCTCCATAAATAACAGTACTGTTTACTTTTGTTTCCATAAGATTCACTTTATTTATTTTTTCTTTTGTTTTACCCACTGCTCACAAAGGGTGTGTAACAGAGTAATGGTATTGTCATTTTGTGGAGTCGTCCTTTTTGGAGCTATGATCCGTTAAGGGACAGCAGATTTAGGATATAATAAGGTGAGGATACCATTTATTAGTTCTTACAGGAGTATCAATTATAGGGAAAAGAGTTCTTGTATGGTGCCACTGCCGTCTTGCTAAAATGTCCACCCTTGTTTCATTTTCACCATCCCAGTATAAGGCAGCAGATTTTATCAAGAACGTCTCAGTACATTTGTGTATTCATCCTTCCTTCAATTACATGAAGTTTGCCGATGTCATATGGTGAAAAACAGCCCCACACCATGATGTTCCCACCTCCAAACTTCACTGTTGATATGGTGTTTCTGGGGTGATATGCAGCGCCTTTTGTCCTCCAAACATGGTGTGTATTATGACATCCAAAGAGTTCAATTTTGGATTGATCTGACCAGACTATATTCTCCCACTATTTCACAAACTTGTCTAAATGTTGTAGAGCAAACTTTAAACGTGTTTGAAAATACTTTTTGTTCAGCAATGGAGTCCTGTGTGTTGAATGTGCATACAGACCATGGAGGATGAGTGAATTACTTATTTTCTTTAAAAGATTGTACCTGCTGATTCCAGATCTTTCTGTAGTTCTTCATAGATGGTCCTTTGCGCTTGGACAGCACTTCTGATAATTCTTTTCACTGCTCTGTCTGAAATCTTGTGGGGAGCACCTGGTTGTGGCTGGCTCATAGTGAAATTATGTTCTTTTCACTTACGAGTAATGGCCCAGCAATGCTTATTGGATCCTTCAGTAGTTTAAAAATTCTTCTATAACCAATACCATCAGTATGCTTTGCAACAATAAGGTTGCAAAGGTCTTGAGACAGCTCACTGGATTTACTCATCATGAAATGTTTCTTGAATTGCATCTTGGTAATGAGACACATTTTTGTAGGTCATCAGTTGAACCAGCTGATATTATTTTTCACTAAGTGGCAGGATAGCTTTCTAATCACTGATAGATTTCAGCTGGTAATGACTATTTTCACCAATCTTTCGTCATGTGTTCAATACTTTTCCCCTGTGTCATCACTCATTGTTAAACATAACTTAATTTATGGATATCTATGGTTTGATTTCTTTGTCTGAGTGGATTGTATATGTTTTTACTAACATCTGGTGAGAATTTCATATCAATATATGCAGAAACCGAGAGTATCTGTAGGTGATTCGGCTTACTAACAAAAAGCCAAAAATCACAAAGACTCCCAAAATTATAGAATTATAAAACAAAATCTCAAATTTATTGAAGTTATGCGCTACCGTATGTGCGTGTTGTACTTCCTCAGACTTCAGTTGAAGTAATTCTACAATTTTTGGTGTCTTTGCGTTTTTTTGGGGCCTGTTTGTTTTTTGGCTTGTTAGTAAACCTAATCACCAAGAGATACTCTCGGATTCTGCATATTTTGTTTTTTCTTATGTCTTTCTCTACTCGGACTGACCAGGATATCAGGACCAGCAGCAAGCACCTATACCGGTGTTACCAGCATTCGGCCTATCGGAATGTTGGGCCTCCTACAAAAAAACAACTTTATCACGCATATATTGTTTGTACTCTCCGTGATCAGTATCGATGATAATACATGAGGGTGCTCTTCTTCTTTTGGATTTTCTTTCCTTCACTGTTTTTTAATTTCATGTCAATAGCATATTTAGATATATATTTACTTAGAAAATTGTTGACATGTTCAATACTTTTTCACCCACTATCTATCTATCTATCTATCTATCTACACCCCTAACAACCTGCATGACATGATAACACGCTATGTCATTTAAATAAATCCATATATACAGTATTAAAAATGACCTTATATGCGCTAAAAATTATGTCTAAAAATTGTGGTTAAGGGAGAGAGAAATTGAGTGGACTCCACCAGGTATGTGGGAATTGGATATTTATTGAGTCTGGAGAGCATTTTGGCTGGCAATGAGGCATGCAAAGCATTGTTGATGACAATTTGCCAGCATTGTAGCTGGCAAAGGGAGGATTATTGCTGATATATTGGGACCTTTTTGCTAGTGACATTGCGGGTCATTTTTAGAGATAATCAGCAAATGAGGGGAATGCTGTATAGAGGGTAGACTCTGACTCATACTGTAATAGACATCTCAGCTGCTAAAGAAGTTTTCATGTTATTAAATCAATAAATGCTACATCCCGTTGGAGAGGACATTATATATATTTTTATTTTTTTCATTTTCTGGATTTGTCAGGAATGTACAGAAAATGCTGGACATTAAGAGGTTAGGAGTCGGAATAATTATGATTCATATCAATTTTGGGTTCATGGGCGTTTTTAGTGGTCATTATTGTTGACTGATCATTAAAAAAATCTACAAGTGAAGAGAATAAAGACTCAAAACTGATTTAATGTGGTATAATAAAAATAATAATAAGAATTTATTCTATTTTCTTATTGATTGCATCCTCTAAAAATTTAGAAAACCATCTTTCGCTGTAGATTCTACAAAGAAAAACTTTTATCAATAGGTTACCAAAACATGGCTATGACTTGATGAAATTTGGCATACATTTGATGGAGATAACTACAACATAAATCTTATTGTATCAGCTGCAAACCTATACATACTGAATGCACACTTGATTGGTGGGGCATCTTGTAGATTTTTCATGTATTTCATTTGCACCAATAGTACTGAAAAAAGTAGGCCCTAAGGCTTTGTGGTTGATCAGCAATTGATGTTTAGGGAGTGTTCAGTATTTGTTTTTGCCAGTTTACAAAGTCTTCTTTGTCCTGTTATGGATAATGTGGGTTCCTGCAGGTGCTACATCCTACCAACTACCTCCTTGGGTACAGGTACCTTAGGTATACAGACAGGGCCGCCATCAAAATTTCC
>JAODAL010084145.1:0-11018 GCA_025379985.1 Phyllomedusa bahiana
TTTTTTGGGAATTTTTGGGGGCACAGAAATTCCTTCACAATCTTTGACCCACACTTGTGGAATGGGGGTCCCCCTTTCTGCCCCACACATAGGGAAACTGTAGAACCTGGTGAAAAAGTTCACCTCTGTCAGTAAGGGTTAAAAAAAGGGATTTTTTACAGAGTGGTGATACCAATAGGGTTTTTTTTTTTTTTTATTTGAAAAATGGAAAAAGAGTGGTGTAAAAATTTATTATTATTAAATTTTTTATTTTTTTTTTTTTTATTTTTTTTTTTTAATTTTTTTTTTTTTTATTTTTACTTCAAAACTTTTAATTTTTAACACTGGGGGGAATGGGGCTTGAAAACTGTTCTGCTTTAATACTAATGCGGGAAGGTGTAACAAGGAGTTCCTTTTATTTCCCTTATAAACCTGCATCTGTCAGGCAACCATTAGCCCCGGGATTCAGCAAACGCAACCATTCCTCATTCATTTAGAAATCGGGCCAAGCAAAGGGGGTTAAACATCTGGGGGCGCTACAGTGAAGACTCTATTGTGGAAACAGAGTAAGCGCCCTCTCCGAATAAAACTCGGGAAACCCCAAACAACTTGAACCCTTTTTCCGCACAGGCAGTGTGTGACGTCATCCCGCTGCCTGTGGGAGCACCTGGGAGTCGGAGCAGCGGGGGAGTGAGGTAAGTACTTGTATTTTTTTTTTAAACAACCCCGCCAGGAGGGGGGAAAACATAATCCACCTAAAATAGTATACCTCCTATGGGGGACATTACCTACCATAATACCTCATCTGCCTATAATACCTAAACCTGCCATGGGGGACATTTTTTAAATTTTCAAAACTCCCTATAACCTGCCTATGGGGGGACATATACTCCCTATACCGCCTTGAGGGGACTATCCTGCCTATAGGGAAAAAATTTATGCCTATTCATGCTTTTGGGGGGACATTATTCTATACCCTTAGGTAAATTTAAACACCTAGTAATTTTTATGGTATCATTTTACTTTTGAAATTACCAGTAGCCGTGAAATTTTCCCCCCCTAGGCTTTTACTTGAGTAAATAAGTTTTCCCAATTTTTTTGTAACAAAATGGTGCCTCGGCTTAATTGGGTGGCTTATACCGATTTATTTACGGACTAATGCAGCAACTTTTTTTAAACATGAATCCTGGTTGTTTTTAACCCTTGTGTTTGAGTGAATGAAATTAAATGTTTTAGGCTATGTTCACACGGCTTAATTGCGGAACGTAATTACGCCCCCGCAATTACGCCGTGTGAGCGGGGGGGGGAGCGGGGGGGCGGCAACCCCCCCCGGCCCTAGACATTATTACCACGGCGCGTTATACGCCCTAAAAATTCACATGTCATTTATCTCCCCCCGGGGGTATTCCCCGAGAAGGGGAGGAGACTTTAACCCCATGTTCTCTATGAGAATTTGGGGGATTACGAATGACGGGCCGTTTTAAAAACGTAATTTTTCGCATTCCGGCGCGAAATTCGGAATGAAATATGTCCAGTTTTAAAAACCTGTGAACATGGCCTTACATTATAACTGTGTACATTTTAAACCTATCAAAAAATTTATTTAAAAATAAACCAACTGGGTTTGGGGTCAGCATTCCCCCTACTTTACCCCTCTAGATGGTTACTATATTGACATCCAAAATAAAGAAAATTATTTCTTTCCATTGATTTCTGATAAAGGTCTATCTCCAAATTACTGAGGAAATCTCTCCTGATCAATGTAACAATCAAACTAACCTCATTTTTCCTACTATGTATATGTTATTTTAAAAATCCACGTAAGCAATTCCACCTCCCCATATCAAAAGACATATGTTTTTTAAAAACCAAATGTTGGGCTGTTGTTGAAAAAAGGATGGGTTATTTTACTTATAAAAATATAAAATATTAAATTTTTTATATAATATTATATATATATATAATATTTTTATATTAACAAAAAAAAAAAAAAAAAAAAAATAGGGGGAAAAAAAATTTCACCCAAAGAACTACTTGAAAAATTTGAAGGGGGGTGCCAGCAGCAAAAGCTTCCGATACAAGAAGTTCCAAAATACAGAGTAAAAAAAGTCCACGGCACTCCAAAATGCATTCAAGCAATAAGGTAGTTTATTCCTCCATGCTCAAAAGAGCGACGTTTCAGCTCCCTCACATAGCTTGACAAAGGCTCTGTGAGGAGCTGAAACGTCGCTTTTTGAGCATGGAGGAATAAACTACCTATTGCTTGAATGTATTTTGGAGTGCCGTGACTTTTTTTTACTATATATATATATATATATATATATATATATATATATATATATATATATATATATATATATATATATATATATATATATAGTGTGTGTGTGTGTGTGTGTGTGTGTGAAAGGTGTTATTGCAGCAGAAATACTGTTGGAATTGTCTGATTTAGGAACTAAGCAAGTTTTATTTGGGGCTACTCCACATTACAATGTTTTTGTACAGAAACAGGGTACAGCAGAGGCCGGTAACAATGGAATTGTCCATTGTTATATATATATATATATATATATATATATATAATATATATTTATATATATAATATATTATATATATATATATATTTATATATATATATATATAATATATATATATAAAACAATGAGACAATTAGTAGCTCTAAATAAAACTTGCTTAGTTCCTAAATCAGACAGTTCCCACAGTTTTTCTGCTGCATTAAGAACTTTTACATGTTCTTCAGACATATAGGGCCACATGTATGAAAACTGTGTATGTCCGAGACTCTCTTTGTTGCCACTAGCAACCAATCAGGGTGTCCCTTTCATTTCATAAAGTGCTCTGAAAAAATGAAAGCATAGCTCTGATTGTTTGCAATTGCCAACAAACAAAGTCTTAGATCAGGGGTTCCCAAACTTCAATCCTCAAGACCCACCAACAGGTCATGTTTTCAGGCTATCCCACAGAATGCACTGAAAATTAATTTTTTCCCCTGTGCAATGCTAAGGAGAGCCAGAAAAAAATGCCCTGTTGGTGGGGGCGTGGGACTGGCGTTTGGGGAACCCCCTTTCTTTGCCAAAACATTTTTTTTTTCCTTTTCAACAGAAAAAACTCTCACCAGAAATTTTTACTACATCTAAATGATTCTCCTAATGTAAACCAGCCGGGACTATTGCTTCACTTGGTATTTGTAGCTTTACATAACTCAATATAGCAGTAAGGGCACGCATACGCTGTAACAAGGCAGAGGGTTTGACATAAAAAAGTCTGGAAAAGGGATTGGGTGTTGACCCAATTACGTTGGCTATCAAAATTTCGGGCGATAGTCGTAGTCGGCCACCTTCGAAAAGGTTTTTCGTTTAGTGGGATAGTCGATCATCCCGATGCCCTTTTTTAAAGTCTATGGGAGGCAAAAAACACCTTCATTTTAAACCCCCAAAAAGGGGTTTGGGGAAAAGCGGGAAATTTAAACGCCAAACAGTCAAAAGGATCCCTTTGTACTTTTTTTAGGCACAACATTGGGCCCTATAAAAGCCACAAAAAAAAAGCAAAAACCTTTCACTATCCCTGTCTTGAGGGACAGCTTGACCTTAAACCTCCCAATCCCCCAAAAATTTTAAAAAAAGTGCCAGAAAGCGTATGATTTAAAACCATCATTTTATTGGAAGGGACATTGAATATCCCTGCCCTGGGAACGCAGCATGACCCTAAAAACCTGCAGGGCCCCAACAGTTTAAAAAAAGTCCCGGGGAAGAAAGTAGTCTTTTACCCCCATTTTATTTTAAACCCCGGACATGGACTAAAAAACTGCCCTGGCCCCGCGGCTTGCCCCTTAAAAACCTTTTTCCGGGGGGCCCCACAGATTAAAAAGTCCCGGGAAAAAGGGAGTCTTTCAACCACCATTTTAGTTTCACTGTACATTGACTAGAACTGTCCTGGACCGCGAAATGCCCTTTAAAACCCTGTCGGCCCCCCAGTTTTAAAAAAAAAAAAAAGTGCCGGAAAAAGGAGTTTTTCCCAAACCACTATTTTAGTTGAAAGGGACATTGACAAACCCTGTCCTGGCCGCAGATGCCCCTTAAAAACCTTTTGACCCACACTTTAAAAAAAGTCCCGGGAAAAAAGGTCTTTCAACCCCCAAATTTTAGTTTCACTGGACATTGATTTGAATTCCTGGGCCGCAGTATGCCCAAAAAAACCCTGTCTGCCCCCCCGTTTAAAAAAGTCCCGGGGAAAAAGGGTCTTTAAACCCACCTTTTAGTTGAACGGGGCATTGACAAATACCTGCCCTGGAAACCAGCATGCCCTTTAAAAATGTCTGACCCCCGATTAAAAAGTCCCGGGAAAAAAAGGAGTCTTTCAACCACCATTTTATTTTAAAACTGGCCCTTTGGGGAAATTTTCCCCTGTCCTGGACCACAGTATGACCTTTAAAAACCTGTCTGCCCCCAGTTTAAAAAAAGTCCCGGGAAAAAAGGGTCTTTCAACCCCCCATTTTAGTTTCAGGGGCTGGGACTTTTATCTGCCCGGGGACGCAGTTTGGACCCGGGGCCGGAGTTACAGGGGGTGCGGTGAGACCCCAAAGGCGGGATCCGTAAATCTTTTAAACACGGGGTTTAAAAAATGCCTGATGACACGGAAACGAAACTGTCATGTAAAAGCATAGTGGGAAGGGGAAAGTGGAGAACCCCACCCTTTCCCTCATTTACACAGTAAAGACCTGGGTAGCCCCTTGCCCCTGGGTAGGAGTGGGACCAATTGGCTTAAATTTGGGAAATACTGGTGGTTACGCTCCTGTTAAAACCCAGGTGCCCTTTTTCTTGGCATTCTTTTTCTCTTTTTAAATAAAAACGTGCTGGAGAAAATTGTCTCGTACTTTTTCTCTGTCCTTTGCCCCCTTTACCCCATGTCCTCTGAATAACCTACTTGGTAATTTTTTTCCAAAGTCCCTTTCCTTTTGTTTTTTAAAGGAGGTTTTTTTTTTAAACAGTATTTTGTAAAGCAAGTTTTTTAGTAGTTTAATTCTAGAAAAACATTTTTAAAACAGGATGGAATACCCACCATGTCTTTGTTTCTTTTTTTTTAAAATATTAAATGGGTTTTTCTAAATTTACGGGATTTAGCTATGTTAAAGATCTTGCAAAAAAAAAGTCATTTTTTCAATTGTGTCCCTTTAACAGTGGCCTAAACCCATTCCCGTTTCTGACAACCCATCACCCCTTTAAACCCCTCTTGACAAATTTTTGAAGAAAAAAAATGTTTTGTTTGAAAACCAAAAAAAATTTTTTTAAAAAGGGGCCTGTAGTATAAACGTATGTCACAGCCCAAAAAGCCCCCCAAAAAATTTAAAAATGAAACCCATGAGCCCCTTTGGACAATTGTGAAGAACAAATTCTGTTTTGAAACAACATTTTTTTTATAATTGGACCTGTAGGATAGCTTTGGGTGTCACAGCAAAAGCCCCAAAAATTCCCAAAAATGACCCTTGGGCCCCTTTGGACAATTGTGAAAAAACAAATTTTTCTGTTAGAAAAAAAACATTTTTTAGAAAGGACCTGTAGTTTTAGCTGCATGTCCCCAAACAAAAAGCCCCCAAAAATTCAAAAAAATGACCCTTTAGCCCCTTTTGACAATTTATAAAAACAAATGTCTATTTGAAACAACATTTTTTAGAATTGGGGCCTGTAGTATTGCTGCATTTCAAAAACAGCTTTACCCCCAAAAAAAAATAAAAATTACTTCTCAGCCACTGTTAAAAATTGTGGGCAAAAATGCCCCAAAAACCATTGACAATGCGAAAAATTTTAAAAATGAAGTGAGTAAATGGGAAAATGGGTTTTTTCTTTGGGAAAAACCCTTTGGGGTCCTTTTTCAGTCTCCTCACAGCAAAAACCCGCAAAATTTAAAGTTTTGGGGAAATGAGAAAAAAAAATTGCAGTAAGAAATGTTTTTTAAAAATTAAATTTTTTTAAAAAGGACCATTTTTGTTTTTGGGGAGGAATGTGAAATAGAACCCCGCAACAATCGGTGACCTCCCGGGAATTGTTTGGGCCCCAAAAATCACAGGATCCATGCCCGATTCCTCTTTATGAAAGTTCCCAAAAGTCCACATTATCTGTGGGAAAACCGGATGCTTTGTCTGTAATAACTCCTCGACTGTTTCTGAAGGTCCCCCTCAGATATTTACGTGGCTGTGGGGGAGGACAAAAACCTCTATGGGGGTGGCGAGCCAAGGGTCGGGCCCTTCGTCCATTTTGGGTCCCCCGAAGTCCCATTGGGTCCGGAAAAACATACAAAAAAAATCGGTGTTGAGACGCAGATGTCGTGCACCTGATCTTTTGCTGGTCTCTAGGTGTTGTTTGTGTGTCCTGGATTGCATTCGTTGGTTTAGGTGGTAAATAAAAATTGCCCGGGTCACCCTTAGGTTCTGCCACCTTGCCTGCTGCTGCTGCCGTACAAACTGCCCTTTGGGAAATCTACTGCTGTCCGTCCCCTGGGTTGTTTCCCCCCGGACATTTTAAGGGAAAGTGAAGCAGACGCAACAAATGTCTCCAGTTGATCAATCAGGGGGAAAAAAGGGGGCTCCCTTTCCTTTCATTTTAATCTCTATTTGGGGGGGTGGAAGGAAAGTGCGGGGTTTTTTTTTTGTACCGGGGATCCAGGAGGGTTTGGCCACCCAGTAAACTGTTGTTCATTTTGAGGGCCTTAATGTGAGGATCATGTTGGGGGGAAATGGAGCATCCAACACTCAGGGTGAGGGGTTTGGAGCCTTGATTTCCCAAGCCTCGGGTCGAGGGCACTAGCAAACTGATCTTCCTCATCTTCCTCCTCCGCCTCAAATTCGCGCCAACCTCTTTCCAAGGCAGGGACGTCGGAAACGTCGGAGTCAAAGAATACCTCCTCCCCCTCCTCCGCTGCCTCCGGCACAGCTTCAACACAGCCCTGACTTGCCTGAGATGATGCACCCTGAGAGCTGATGCGCCACCTTCCCACTAGCTCTGGACCCCGAACCACTCCCTAATGAAGACCGATGAAATTGGAAACTGTCGGGCCTTGTGGATTTGACGGAGAGAAAGGCTCCGTGTCCGCATCTGTGTCCGTCTCCTCCTCCGTCGCTGGGCGGGAACCTGTTTTTCAGAGTGTCCAACGATCGTTCCAGAACTAAGATCACCAACAATTGCTCATGTAACAAGGGCATTGTCCGCACTGACCATTTTGGTGGCTTCTTCAAAACTGAGAAGGATGGTGCAGAGCTCTTTCACCTGCCTCCACTCTCGGTGGCTCAACACCCCGAGGTCCGCACCGCTGCTTTGAGGCCATGTGTCACTTCGTACTGCGTAATGGCATTACTCTGCTGCCACAATCGCTGGAGCATGTGGAGGGTGGAATTCCAGCGTGTTGCCACGTCAACAATGAGACGGTTGACGGGGAGGCCGAGCTGACGCTGCTACGCAGCCAGGCGGGAGGAAGCAGGGTTTCGAACGGCGGAAGTGCGAACTCAGACCTCGAGCCTTCTTCAGCAGGCAGTCCAGACCCGGGTAGCTCTTTAGGGAAATTTTTTGGACGACCAGGGTTTATGACATGTACCAGGCAAGGGATGTGCTCCAGCCTAACCGATCTTAAGGGCAGCCAGCAGATTTCACCCGTTATCGCAACCCCTTGCCGGTTTGGAAAGGGTTCTGGTCACCAGCCAGTGCCGGTCTCGTTGCGGAGACCCTTTACCTCCTGACCTTTTGGGGGGGACGGTCCAAAGGGAAGTTAAAATTTTAAAGGGGTTGTTCAACAAAAGGGGGTCCCGGGGGAGGGAGCCACCAGGGACTTGGGGGAAAGAGTCCTGCCCCTCCCTGCAGTTTTGAAGAGGTCCCGAGCCGGACCCACGCACCCCCAGAGACATCCACCCAGCTCACCCAGTGAGCTGTCACAGAGTTTAAGCCCCTTTGGGCCCGTGCTTACTAGTCCATGTGTCGGTGGTCAAGGGACTTTTCCGGACCAGATCAGACAATGCCTTGAAATTTTTGGATGACACGTGGTGCCAGGGCAGGGACGGTTTCTGGCAAAAAATCCTGCTCGGCATGGTTTTGGGGGGCAGGAAAGGGGCCCTGCGGGCGGAACCCATCTTTGCCCACCAGACAAAAGGCAACTTTTCCCAAAGGGCCAAAAGCCTGGCAATGCCGCTTTCAGGCTTTTGGCTTTGGGGAGGTTTGGGTTAAAGTGTTTTTCTGCTCCCAAACCTGGAAGACAAAGGGCTGGTGCTAGACTGGCCGCGTACGGCGACGGGTCGTCAAACTGGCGGAAGGAGAAGGGGGTAGGAGGGTTTCTCTGGGGGTGCTGGGGGTATTGGGCAGGGGTGGAGGCTGAAGGGGGAGGTTGACCCTGACATGACTCTGAAAAAATGGGCAACTGAAAAACGTTTGGTGGGGGCGGAGGAGGAGGAGGCGGAACAGGGGGTGTGACATGGTTGGAGCCCAGCGGGGTTGGGCCCTTTTTTGGCCAAGTGTTCCCTCCATTTCAACTCATGCATTCGCCATGTGACTAGACATTTGGTGGGGGTTTAAACCACTTATGGTTCTTCCTTCTTATGCGTTTCGGAAAAGGGGCATATACTCGCTGGGTGAATCAGAGGCTTGCTCAAAGAAGCCCAGGTTTGAGAGGTCCTGGCCCTTTTTGACGGCGATAAGCGGGGCGGGTTTTGTCTCCCGTGGCGGGGCGGAATCATACAGCGGATTCTGCGACCGCCTTCTCCCTTTTTGTTGCGGGACCCTATTGACACTCCCCATCGTCCTTTTCCTCCTATCCACGATGAAGGCTCGCAAGAAAATTCTGGGGAAAAAGCCCACGAGGGCCCGCAAGGGTCGCATCATCACATCATCAACACGGTGACGGGGTCGCCTGACTTTCTGCCCCAGAAGTGGGGGCTAAAACAAGAGGGCCTGCAAGGCGTTCCCCGCCGCCCGGGTTTTTTTGCCGTTTGCCCGCTTCCTTCTCCTCCTCTGAGATATCAGAAAAGGGGCGTCAGAGCGACTAAATTCCTCTTGATCTTTTAACTGCCTTCTACCCCAACCCATTTTGTATCAAAGAGGTCTTCGACAATGGATTTCCACAGGGTGGGTAACGAGTTGACATTTGGGCTGCTTCATTTTGACGGATGCTGAGATGCTGAGCAATTTTGGCCGTACGGGGAGGACGAGGAGGTAAGACTGCGGATGCAGGTTGCTTAACCAAATGAAGGGCAGATTTGGGGTGCTGTTCGTTATGAGATTCCAGGGCCCTGACCCAGCGATGACAGGGCCTGACGGGCCTGCAACGACGATCCGCGGCTGGTTTTTTTCGCCAGACTGGGAAAGGGCACCTACTCTCTACCTCTACCTCCATGGCTACCCCCCCTTGCTCGCTACCACCCGCATTTCGCTCCCTGTTCAAAATATAAAAAATTTTAGAAGGTTTGGAATTGTTTTTTTGGAAAATCTCTTTTTAAAAAAACGGCAAATCACAGCTATTCTCAAATCCCTCTAATCAAAACAAAAATTTTCTGGATTCAAATTTAACTGCAAGTGTCTCTATCAACAAACTGGACTGGGGAAAAGTGCAAAAAACCTATTTTTTTTTTGTATAATACACAATATTTTTTTCACCTTTCAATTTACCTGTGGGGACTAAAAATTGCTGTTTTAAAATTTCGTGCAAGCTGGCCAATGAACAAACTTAGTGCGCCAAAATAAAAAAAAAAAACGTATTTTTATGTTTTTTTAAAAAAACACGGTTTTTTTGCACCTTTCAATTCACCTGTGGTGATAAAAAATTTCGTTTTCAGATTACGTGCAAGCTGCTCAAAGACAAAGCTGAGGCGCCAAATCAAAAAACCGTATCTGTTTTGTTTTTGTATAAACACGGTATTTTTTGTACCCTTTTATTCACCTGTGGTGACTATAAAATTGCTGTTTTAGATTTACGTGCAAGCTGATCAATGAAAAAAGTGTAGTGCGCCCAAAATAAAAAAAAACACTATCTGAAATGTATTGGGTAAAAAATGTTTTTTGCACCTTTCAATTTACCTGTGGGGACTATAAATTGCTGTTTTAAACTTTCGTGCAAACGCTCAAAACAAAGCGTAGTGGCCAAAGTAAAAAAACACGTATCGTTATGTTTTCGAAAAAAACACGGTTTTTTTTTGCACCTTTCATTTACCTGTGGTGCTATAAAAAAGCTGTTTCAGATTTACGTCAAATGCTCAAGAACAAAGCTGTAGTGCGCCCAAAATAAAAAAAAAAAGATCTGTTATGTTTTCGTATAATCACGGTATTTTTTGCACCTTCAATTTTACCTTGGTGACTATAAAATGCTGTTTTAAGAATTTCGGGAAACGCGTCAATGAAAAAGCTGTAGTGCCCAAGTAAAAAAACACGTACTAAATTAAAACGGATAATAAAATGTATTTTTTGCACCTTTAATTCACCTGTGGGGCTATAAAATTTCTGTTTTTTGATTTACGTGCAAGCTGCTCAAGAAAAACTTAGGCGCCAAAAATCAAAAAAAACGTATCTGTTATGTTTTTTGATAATACACCTATTTTTTTTACCTTTTAATTCATCTATGGTGACTATGTTGAGCGATTTTTATCGACAAGTTGAAATCGGCAAAGGTTTTTTTTGGGGATCGAAATTTCCAATCATGCATAATTAAAGGGTTTAAAATCTGTGCATCATCTATTAAAACGCGCCTTTTTTTGGCCTTCCCGTAATTTTGGCGGCCACAAATAGATTAGAAAAAGAGGGTGAGTGTGTGTGCGACTCATGACTGGGATGTGTATGGTTTTCGATTGCTGGAAAAAACACATGACCCGTTTAAAAGAACAGCGTTTCCTTTTCCCCATGGGCTTCACGTCTCATAGGGGTAGAAACCCCGTTCTGTGTGGCCAAAAACCAGCGAAATTTTCTATTTCTGCCAGAGAAACCCCTATATTAGCTGTGATCCTTCCAATTTAGTTGATTAGGATTTGAAATTTTTGTAGTTGCTAGAGAATT
>JAODAL010084146.1:0-11018 GCA_025379985.1 Phyllomedusa bahiana
CGATGCATAGCTCAAAACATGTTTAGTTTGATCTATTTAGTTACTGTGACAGCAAGTGCCACATTCTGTACTTACGCAGGCTTACGGTCAACCACGTTCCCTCTCGTTTCGGAGGGACAAAGTGGCTATGAACCAGTCTGTCCTTAGAGACCTTCCCTCTATATTGTAATTTGGGGTCTGTGGGACCAGACTCGCTGACAAATCCGGGTCCGCTCTCAAATCCCCAATGTTTACGAAGGATTTTGATGGACTCCCTCATTGTTTTGATCGCAAATGTGCTATAATACGAAACCCAGTGGATTCATTTTCTATTGGGATATTGGGATTCAGCAGAGATTTCCTGTCTTTACCTTAGGGCGTTTTAAATGCTCTCTGAAGAGTTGGTAGGGGATCTCTCTTGAGAAATTATCTTTTAGGTCACCGCTTGTGTATGGGAAGCTTTCTAGCTTGAAAACTGATTCTACGGACCTAGGTATGCCCCTTAGGGATTCCTTTCTTGAGGCTGGTGGGATGATGGGACTCCCATCTGAGTAGACTGTTAGTGGAGGTCTCCTTCCTATGAGTACGCGTTTGAATAAAGCCCATATCATCAATATAAATTTTTAGATCCAGGAAGGCTATCTCAGACATCTGTATATATATGTAAACTGAGGGACCAAATTCATTCAAATTAGTAACATCAATTAAAATTCCTTTAAACGCCGTCCCCGTGCCCTGCCACAGCACGAAGACGTCGTCGATGTACCTACCCCAATACAGTATATTTTTAGTATGGGTTTCCATTTCCTCTCCGAACACCAGGGCCATCTCCCACCAGCCCAGGAACAAATTAGCATACGAGGGAACGCATTAGCTCCCCATTGCAGTGCCCCTGAGCTGGTGGTAGGAACTGGGTCCGAAGAGGAAATAGATTGAGTTAACGTAAACTCCATAGTCTTAGAACAACTCGTTGGGTTTTTCAACTGTTACCTCTTGTTCCTAAAATTACATTTGGACGACATGCAGGCACCAGTGGTGTGGAATACAGATATACAGAGCTTCCACATCCACTGAGGCCAAAAGAAACATCCTTATCTACATGGCTCTTCAGTTTTAAGGAGATCCGATGTATCCCGTAAATACGAAGGTAAAGTTACCACAAAATTCTTCAGATTGTGGTCAATGTAAATACCCACATTTTGTGTAAGTGACTAAATCCCAGACACTATGGGGCGTCCTTTTAATGGGAACAGGACCTGTGGACTTTGGCATTGATAAAAAGTTGCCTCTTGCGGTTTTTTTAGGACGTAGAAAGCAGTGCCTCTTTCTCAGACAGGGAATCCATCATCCCTCCCGGATAAACATCTCATCTAATTCTTCAAGTATCTTTCAGTCGGATCCCTCTTAAATGGCATAGTATCCTATCAATCCAAATTCTACTACACATAGGGGATTCTGAGATTCCATTATCACGTATTACCCCTTATTGTCGGGTTTAATCGTTTTCGCTCAGATACCAATCTTATAGAGCAACATTTCTGTCTTAGTAAAATTTGGTGGATGTGCATATGTAATACTCTTTGTAGTCAATCGCTGTAAATCTTGTGTTACCATTCTCAGAAATATATCTATCTCTGGAGTATCTTGGGGCGGGGGGAACCTTGTACTTTTTGGTTTCAAATTCGTTTGTGGTCCTTTCCCCACTTCCTGTTCCCCCTCCTCTAACAGTCCAACTAGGGTTTTGACCCCCGGGAGATCCTCAGTGGAAATACCTAAATCTCTACACATTTGTTCATCATTATTTTTAAAAAACTTGTACCATTTAATCTTACGAATAAACAGGTTCAGGTCCTTAACCCAATTGAATTCATTGAACCTAGTAGTTGGTACAAATGATAGTCCTCTAGACAATAATTCAGTTTCTATTAAGGAAAGCGGTCTCTGAGACAGATTTATTATCTGGTTTTGCCTCTCCTTCCCCCTTTCCCCACCTTTCTGGGCTGTTGAATTGTAGTTTCCCTGAATGTATACGGTGGGCCTCCCTGTTGATCTAAAAAAGGAGGAGGGGATGGAGGAACTTGAGAAAAGGAGGAGGAGGAGGATGCTCCAGCACTTATTCCAATACGTCCGCACCTGCCGGATTTGACATTTCCCAATGCCTCCTTCCTTCTATATTTCTCCATTGTCTATTCCGAGGCTGGAGGTTTCCTCTTCTTCCTTTCTGTGGTCCTCCCTTCCAATATCTATTTCTATTTAGATGATTTTCACTGTCCGATGACTCTGGATCTGAAGAAGAGATATTTGTATCCTTCTCTTTCTCACTAGTATAAAGATGTAAAAAGGCCTTCCCTTCCTTAAATTCTTGGAGGTCTCTTATATACTGCTTATGTTTCGTCCTTAGACTTGTGTGTTATTTTATAAATATGATTCTTCAAGAGGACCTCACGTCTCGAGAAATCAGGTTCACTTCTTAGTGCAACAGCTTTCTCTATGGTCTCTTTTAATTTATTAGCTGTCCTATCCAAAATAATTTTCTCCTCCTCAAGGAGTATGCTCATCAGATTTAGGGAAGAACTTAACAGTTCCTCTTCCCACTTTTTTAATACTTGTTGGGACCTAGACCTTCCAGCTGGGCTCACCTGTGACCTCAAACCTCGGGGTACAATCCTGGCTTTGATGTCATTTTCAAGGCAATGAGTTTCCCAGAATGACTTAATGTTTTTCTTTATAAACAAATGGTAAGTTTCTTTGATAGATAGACTTTAAGTCGTTGGTTTTACATATTCTACTGACTCAACAGTATGTAAAGGTTTTTGGACATCCCACCATCCATTTTTCAGCACCCACAGTGTTATTCAAAAAACCCTTCCATTAAAATTCAAAATATCACTGTTCATACAAGATAGAATTGGACCAGGTTTGGGCCACTAGAAAAAATCACTGCAAACTAACTCCAAACTCTATAAAAGCTAAAATTTACCTTTTAATAAATTTTTTAAAAAAGAAACATATACTCCATTAAAATCATTACAGCAGCAATCAAAGCTTGTGCTACAAGGGACAATAAGTACAACTATTATGTTTAGGCACCTAATATTACTTTCCCTGCCTTAACCAATAATTCCAGGCAGAGTAATCGTCCAGAAAGGGTCGGCCCAACCTTAGAAGGTGCGTCTCACCTATCGATCCTAAATACCACTAAGGACTCTATTATCAAAATGAAGCCCGTATACCTAAAACCGTGCTCAATATGTAATTAAACAAGAATAGTTCCTCTAATGTCATACACATGATAATACACGTAGCGCCCTTCAGATTAAAGCGACATGTAGATATTACAAAATTGCGATGATTTCATACGACTTAATCCGAATTGCATATTTCTCCATTCTCCCGACGCGTTTCTCCTGTCCAATTATATCAGGGTTCATCAGGGGAACAAAAAGCAGTCATATTAAACTGCCAAAACGACAATGATAACTCGTGCAATCGAGCAAGAATGATAGCCTCCTCGCGCTGGAGAAAGGAGTGGGGGATCAATTACCTGTGAATCTAGCTGAAGCAGAGGAGTGGGCCAATACCTGTGGACAAGCTTGAGCAAGGAGGAAGGGGCAAGTATTGTGGACAGCAGGAGTCGAAGAGTGGGCAAAATACTGTGGACAAACTGGAGCACAAAGAGTGTGCATTTTACCTGTGGACAGTGGTGTATAGACAAGGGAATGGGAGAAATTACCTGTGGACAGCGGATTTCACGAGGGAGTGGGCAAATACCTGTGGACAGCTGGAGCACAAAGAGTGGGCCAAATACCTGAAAAAAGCTGAAGCACGAGGAGTGGGCTAAATACCTGTGGATAGCTGGAGCACGAAGAGTGGGCCAAATACCCCTGGACAGCTGGAGCACAAGGAGTGGGACAAATACCTGTGGACAGCTGGAGCAGGAGGAGTGGGCCAATTACCTGTGTACAGCTGGAGCTTGAACTGTGGCCAATACCTGTGGCTCGCTGAGTCATAGGAGTGGGCCAAAATAACTGTGGACAGCTGAGCAGTAAAGGAGCCAAAAATCTGTTGGAACAGATGGTAGAGGTAGGAGTGGCCAATACCTGTGGACAGCTGGAGACGAGGAGAGGGCAATACCTGTGGACAGCTGGAGAACGATGAGAGGGCCAAATACCTGTAGACAGCTGGAGAACGAGCAGAGGGCCAAGTACCTGTGTACAGTGGGAGCACGAGAGTGGGCCAAATACTGTGGGACAGATGAGAAGGGGTGTGGGCCAAATACCTGTGGACAGCTGGAGCAGGAGGAGTTGGGACAATACCTGTGGACAGCTGGAGAGGAGGAGTGGGGCAAATATTGTGGCAGTGGAGAAGGAGGAGTGGGACAAATACTGTGGACAGCTGGGCATGAGGAGTGGGCAAATTCCTGTGGACAGTGATGCACAAGAGTGGGCCAAATACCTGTGGGACCAGAGGAGCATGTGGAGGAGCAAATAAACGTGCACAGATGGGAGCGAGGAGTGGCCAAATACTTCTGGACAGCGGGAATGAGGGCAGGCCATGTACTGTTGGACAGCTAGAGCAGGAGAATGTGGGCAAATAACTGTGGACAGCTGGGCACGGGAGTGGGCCAAATACTGTGGACAGCTGGAGTAGGAGGAGTGGGCCAAGTACTGTGGACAGATGGGAGCACGAGGGAGTTCGGGACACATACCTGTGGATCAGCTGGAGCACGAGAGTGGGCTAATACTGTGGACTGTGGAGCACGATGAGTGGGCCAAAATACCTGTGGGAGTGGAAGCAACGGAGTGGGACAATCCTGGGAGAGTGGAGCACGAGAGTGGGCCAAATACTGTGGACAGCTGGAGCACAAGGAATGGGACAAATATCCTTGACAGCTGGTGATGAGGAGTGGGCCAAAATACCTGTGGACAGCTGGAGTAGGAGGAGTGGGCCATTACTGTGGACTGCTCGAGCAGAAGGATGGGACAAATACCTGTCGGCAGCTGGAGCATGAGGAGTGGGCAAAACCTTGGGACTGCTGGAGCAGGAGGGTGGGCCAAATACCTGTGGAAGCTGGAGCATGAGGGTGGGCCAAATACCTGTGGACACGCTGAAGCACTGAAGAGTGGCAAACTACTGTGGGACAGCTGGAGCAAGAGGAGTGGACAAAATACTTATGGACAGCCGGAGTATGAGGAGCAGGCCAAATACTTATGGACAGCCGGAGTATGAGGAGCAGGCCAAATACCTGTGGACAGCTAGAGCAGGAGAAGTGGGCCAAATACTGTGGACAGCTGGAGTAGGAGGAGTGGGCAAGTACCTGTGAAAGCGGAGCACGAAGAGTGGGGCAAATACCTGTGGACAGCTGGAGCAACGAGGAAGTGAGTGGGCCAAATACTGTGGAAGCTGAAGCATGAAGAGTGGGCCAAAATAACTGGTGGACAGTGGAGCACCAAGTGAGTGGGACAAATACCTGTGAGCCAGTGGAGCTGAGGAGTGGGTCAAAAACTTAGGACAGCTTGAGCAGGAGGAAGTGGGCCCAAGTAATCTGAGGAAGCTGGAGCCGAAGAGTGGGCCAAAAACCTGTGGACAGCTGGAGAACGAAGAGTGGCCAAATACTGTGGGACAGCTGGAGCACGTATGGACAAATACTGTGGACAGCTGGAGCATGTGGAGGAGCCAAATACTGTGGACAGCTGGAGAATGAAGAGTGGGCCAAATACCACTGGAGGTTGGAGCAACAAGGAGTGGGCCAAATACTGTGGACAGATGGGAGCTGCGAGGAGTGGGCCAAATTACCTGTGAGACAGCTAGGAGCACAAGGGTGGGCAAATACTGTGGACAGCTGGAGCATGTGGAGGAGTCAAATACCTGTGGAAGCTGGAGCACGAAGAGTGGCCAAAGACCTGTGGGACAGCTGGAGCACAAGGAGTGGGCCAATTACCTGGGACAGCTTGAGTTGTGGAGGAGGCCAAATACTGAGGAGGTTGGCGCAGAGGAGAGGCAAATTACCTGTGGACAGTGGAGCACGAAGAGTGGGCCAAATACCTCTGGACAGCTGGAACACAAGGAGTGGGCTCAATACCTGTGGATAGCTGGAGCACAAGGAGTGGGCCAAATTCCTATGGACAGATGGAGCAGGAGGAGGGGACCTCAGTACCTGTGGATAGCTTGAGCAGGAAGAGTGGGCCAAATACCTGTGGACAGTGGAGGCTGGAGGAGTGGGCCAAATACCTGTGGACAGCTGGAGCATGAGAAGTGGAAAAAAATACCTGTGGACAGCTGGAGCATGAGAAGTTGGCCAAATATCTGTGGACAGGTGGAAAAACCTAATTTAGCGCTACAGAAATCATTTGTCTGAAGAGATCGCCTCAAAGGTTGAGCAACAAAAAATTAAGTTACAGCGACCAGCATTTTTGTGCAGCCAGTCTCATTCGTTTTTTTTTTTTTAATTCTTGTAGTTGAATTCATCTGCAACAGGACAATGACCAAGCCAATCAAAGGATGCAGAACTTTTTAGGCAGAAGCAGTGGTATTCTATCTGTATGGAGCGGCCAGTAGCAGTCACAAGATATTCCATAACCCCATTGAGCTGTTGTGGGAGCAGCTTGACCGTATGCACGCAAAAAGTGCAATATCAAGCCAATTCTACTTGTGGGAGGTCTTTGGAGCATGGGGAGTGGCTTCTGGAAGAAGTGGGAGCGGAGGGAGAAGGAAAAGGGCTTCTGGAAGCATGGGTGTAAAAATTTCTCCAGATTACTCAGCAAATGAACAGCGAGAAGCAGAGGTCGCAATGCTGGAATTGTGCTATGGGAGCGACGAAGCAAAGTGTGATGTAGACAAATTATTATTACAAATAATAAATCCTTATTTCTCACCTTGTCAATGTCTGGACGAGATTTCTATTTATTTTGCAGCTCATTTGATAAATAAAAGTATCAGCGAAAACACAAAATTGTCCGGGCGACCCCAGACTTTTGAACGGTAGTGTAAGTCTGACCTAAATTGTTATTTTACAACTCGCTATAGGCAACTGCTCTGCTTTTTCTTTGCACCAGTTTGGATAAGTCTCTCTAGTGACCAAAATGACACCAGTTCTAGCCAAACCTAGAAATCAGTTTTTAAATGGGTGGAATTTGTGCAAGTTACTCGCCAAAGTGGGCATTTCAGGGGTGTTCTAGTCATTTTGGGGATGCTCTGTGCAGTTTTTGTCTTCCAGCTTGGGCTGTGGGCAAGAGCTGACATAAACAATGGGCACCACTATCCCTTAGGCCAGTTTCAGACAAGCAGAATATGGGCACATATCTAACTTGCAGTCGTTTGATGCTGTTCGGTTCGGTCAAATTTTGGTCACGTGGGGAATTTAATACACACTTAGAAATACATCTGAAACTGGCCAATGGCCTTCTACAGAGGGTCGTAATGAGATTGCAGGACCCAGGACTCACAGGGTGTAAGTTCATTTCCTATATACTGCGGTGATTCTGGGACATGTTGGAGTAATATGGGCTCTAGAATGGGGTCACATCTCGTCTATCTGTGTTCTTTTTTGGCAGAGATGTGGATACGGTTCGTGTGGTCCTTGGCACTCATAACCTGCAGAGCCCGGACACATTCCAGCAGGTTCTGTCCATCCGGGAATCCTTCCCACATCCAGGATATAACCGCAAACCTTTGCAGAATGATATCCAGCTCCTGAGGGTGAGATCTCTGTCATGACCTGGTTTTATTGCAGACATGTTTTACATTTTTCTTAGCGTCACATGGATTCTCCTTCTTTTTATCCTCAAAGTTGAACACATCGGCCACTATAACTTCTGCCGTACGAACGATCTGCCTCCCTCGCAGAGACTCCGATGTGGCTCCCGGTTCCTGCTGCTCGTTGGCCGGCTGGGGTTATGTGGACGATAACCACAACAAGTCCTCGAGCTTCATGGAGTCAGGGATTGTGGAATGTGATCAGCCGCAGTGGGGACTGTAGTCAGAGATGGGGAGGGGGCATCATTGACAGCATGGTGTGCAACATTGGGCCTAAAGAGCAGAAGAAGGGCGCCTGCAGAGTGAGTGCTCATCCTAAACTTCTACTATCTGCAGCTCTACTAAGTAGGTAAAGGCTTCTCCTTTGGATCAACATCCTGCAATCCATAAGTAGAATACAGTGTAGGACTGCGACAACCTGTGGTCGGTCAGTGGACAGCAGATCAGCGCGGCCATAATGAGCCTGTGTTTCCTGACTACAGTATCTACAATTAATGGTCTACAGAGTAACCTGTCATATCAAAAGCACAGTCTGGTCTTCCAACATCATGTTACAGAGCAGGAGGAGCGGAGCAGGTTGATATATAGTTCTGAGTTATACATTCATTACATCTTATAAGTAATTGATTGAAATCCCTGCTTACTCTGGTATAAGGAGTCCAGTGGGCAGTCCTACTCAGTGATTGACAGCCTTCACTGTATCAACAAATATCACCGTCAGTCACTGAGTAGGACCGCCCACTGGACTCCTAAGTCCACAATGAGCAGGGATCTCAATCAATAGGATAGAAGCTTTACTGAATCTTCTATGGATGTTTTAGGCTATTTCAGCTCTGAGCAAAATGGAGACATTATACAGCTGTGAGCAGGATCCCCCCCAATCATACAGGCAAGAAACCTGTAAAATAAAGATCTTTTTAACCCAATGCTGTAGCCCTAAGACAAGGTGCAGATTTTTATGCTGTCCAGAAGACGAGCCCATTAGGGAAAGGAAGGTATAAAGGACAGATGAAGGCTGATGTTAAAGGGGTTTTCTCCCTACATTAATTAGTTTTCAACAAGTAGGGACAGGTAATTGAAGACTTTAACTAAATACATGTATCTTTTAATATTGCATTGGTCAGGTGATAACAGAGATTTTATCTGCTTTGAGTGCAGACAAGTGTCTCTAGGTTACTGTCCATATCTCCCCCCTGTTTAGGGTGTTCAAAACTTGGGTTGCTTATCCCCTTTTAAATCAAAAAAAGGGAAAAAAGAAAGGGGGAAGGGGGAGGAAAAGGGCCCCCAAATATAGGAGTATTAAATGTCAATGATAAAATTGTTAAAAAAAATTCTATATGCTCCCTGACGGTTGTCAAAATTTAATGGAAACAACACATAAAAATGTTCCCCAAAAAAAGGTCCAGCACGCGACTCGATCGCTCTCCTATTCGGCACAGTCCCTTCGTGATTAGACAGAGAGCAGGGAGTGAGGAGGTCGGATTGATAAGGGTCTTTATCTCTAACAAGATTAGATTGTTTCCCTTTGATAAGGGCTTGTTTCCATTCCTTGGAGCTCTGTAGCTTTGTTTACTACAGATTACATCTCCTGCACTTAGTCTCTTTACCCCCACTCGTTATAAAGGGAACCCAATATGGAAAGCATGCTGTAGAACCACCCCCTGCCTACCAGGGAGTTGAGCGAGCTGCCTGTGCACTGTGAAAAGGGGGAGAAAAAACCTTTTAAACTTTTAACCGTGTTTAATTTTAGAGATAGAACTGCAGTTAGAAATTATTTTATAGCCTTGAGGGATTTTAAATCCCTAGCAGTGAAATGGTTAAATCTCACCCCTCTTCTTTTTTCCAGGTACTTGGGGGCCCCCTCGTGTGCAGGAGCCGGGGGAAGGGGGGTGTCATTTTTCTGGGCGTCTTTGTGCAAAACCCCCACCCCCGGGTGTGAACACTCGAGTCTCGTTTCCCGCCTTTGGGTCCAGCTAGTACCAAAGAGTTTAGAGAAAAGACATTAGACTCTTTTTTCTGCTTTTTCCTTTAGAATTCTCCCCTGCACCTTTCCCCCGCGCTGATCGCTCCCCCCAGTCATTGGAGTCCCTTGGCTGCTGCTCCCATTACTTTACATGTATTCCTTGGCTGTTTAACACCTTTGGGTCGGATTGGCTTTCATGGCCGATCAGCTCAGGGAGGCTAAAAAACCCGGGGAGGAAAATTAGATCTTTTTCAAAAAAGCTTTATCAGACGCCGCTCCGACGAGGTTTCTGTGGGCAATGGAGAGAATTGTTACATTGTAACACAGAGACCTGGATTGTAACAAAGTATCTTTGGAGAAAATTAGCAGAACCATCATGTCTGGCATTAAAGGGATTTTATAATATTTTCAAATGAGCAACATAATTTGCTTCCAATGCTGGTGCTGGGGCGCTACCAGCTAAATTCAATGTTCGATCCACTTTCTTCCACTGAACTGTAGTAAGTGGTTTCATTGTGGTAACAATTTAACTTTTTGAGTCTTTTGGCAAAGATGACAAAGGACAGCACTAGGGTTCTGATTAGTCGGTTAGGGTTATGGTTAGTGGCTTAGTTAGTAAAGGGTTAGTTAAGTTTGGGGTTAGGGTTAGTAGCAATGTACACGTGCAACTATTGGTCCAGCCAATGGGGCTTTTGAGCCCCTTTACTTGTCCTCAGTGGGGTTCCCAGTGCAAGGAACCCCACCGATCATTTATCTTCTAGGCTAAGGATAGGAGATATTATCCATGGCTCAATCTTTTTAAAGGGCTTGTCTATAGTATTTTTTGTAATATGAATTCAAGCTGCAATACAATAAAAAAAATCCATTAGTGCAGTAGAAACAATGTATACTCCGGCACTGCTGCACAGCAGTCTCACCACGCGTTCAGCCTCCTCGTGTAGACACAATATTTTAAATGATGATATCGATGGTGCTCAGTGAACTCCAAAAGCTAGAACTAAGAACTAACAAAAGATGTAGAAAAATATGTCCACGGCACTCACCTTCATATCTTGACTCACTTGGTATCTTCCTTTATTCAAGCAACTTTCTTCCAGCACTGCCATTGCCGGTGGTCTGCCCGAGTCTTTTATTTACATCCAGCTACTAGTTAAGTGCCATTACATAAAAGCAGATCTCCAGCAATAACATCATATTCACAACTTTGCTGATTGCAGAAACAAATCGGTAAAATTTCTGTGACAGCTGTCACTGACGCGTTTCACACCTTTGGGTCCTTACTCAAAACCATTTTCCTGCACACAAATTGGAAAAAAAACCA
>JAODAL010084147.1:0-11017 GCA_025379985.1 Phyllomedusa bahiana
CATTCCACAAGAATGGGTTAGGTTTTTTTTAAAATTTTTTCATTTCCCATTCAAAGAAATTTGGGACTTTTAAAAATGGAAAGCTACCAATTTAGAGTTTACCTAGTGAGGGGTTAGCTGCTTTCATAATGAGGTAATACTAAGCTACCTAATCGGGAGTTAGCTACATACCTAGCTAAGGGGTTATGTAACTACCGAATGGGGGCCTACTTAACTAATCCGCTATATACCGTATATACTCAAGTATAAGCTGACCCGAGTATAAGCCGAGGGCACCTACTTTTGCCACAAAAAATGGGCAAGCTTATTGACTCGAGTATAAGCCTAGGGTGGAAAATGCAGCAGCTACTGGTATATATCAAAAATAAAAATGGATACCAATAAAGTTACATAGGCAAGTATAGGCAGTTTAATGTCCTCCACAGGCAGAAATAGGCTGGTATAGGCAGTTTAATGTCCCCCATAGGCAGATATAGGCTGGTATAGGCAGTTTAATGTCCCCCATAGGCAGATATAGGCTGGTATAGGCAGTTTAATGTCCCCCATAGGCAGGTTACAGGCTGGTATAGGCAGCTATATGTCCCCATAGGCAGGTTATAGGGGTTATAGGCAGGTAATTGCCCTCATAGGCAGGTTATAGGCAGGTATAGGTCCTCATAGGCAGGGTATAGGCAGTTCTAGGCAGGTATATTTCCTCATATACAGGCTATAGGAAGGTATAGGTCCCCCTAGGCAGGTTATAGGCAGGTATAGTTCCTCATAGACAGGCTATAGGCAGGTATAGGTCCCCCTAGGCAGGTTATAGGCAGGGTTTTAAAACAAAAAACAAACACTTACCTCGATTCCCCGCTGCTCCACCTCCTGGGCGCTCCACTCCGTCTTCTCGGCACAGAGCGCGTGATGTCATTAGACCACGCAGGCAGCATGATGACACACACTGCCTGTGCCGGAAACTACAGACAGCTGCGAGTTTGCGGCCGCCCGGAGTCCACTGCAGAGCCGAGGTCGGATTTTTCAGCACATTTTTTGTGCTGAAAAAGTCGGCTTATACTCGAGTATATACTGTATATAAATATGATATGTCACTTATCTCCCCGTGTGTACAATACCATCGTATTGTACGCGCGGGGGGACGAGGCGTAATCCACAGTTCTCTATGAGAGCTATGAATTACCGTAATTGCGGCGCGCATCTCGCCGTGTATAAAGCGCAAATGCAAACTACGCCGTGTGAACATACCCTTAGAGAAATTATTTGTTTGCAGTGATTGCTTTAAGAGGTTATGCAACCACATTTTTATTCAGGCTAGTTTCATTGCTTTGTTTATTGTTTTTTTTTTAAATTCAGTTGAACCACAATTTATTAGTAATGTCTGATTTTCATTAGCTAGTTTTCAGTTAATTTAAATGTATTACTTTTGTAAGGTTCACGTTATTTCAGTGACCATTGTGGGTTTTTATTTCTTTAACAAAATAAACCAACAATTTTACCAACAAAAGGTAAAGTGTTATATATAGAGCTATGTAGTCAGCATGGCTCCAAATAGCTGTGACAACCTACCAGAACGTTACTGAGTCACTCCAAGCTCGGCTAGCTGCTGTTCATGCTACATACTGTGGTCACTCTGGATATTAGCAGGTGTTTATAATAATGTGACTGGACTGTGTATGATTCTCTGATGTGACTTCATGGTGGATTTTATGTGTTTTTAACTGGGTCGGTTTTGTAGATTTTTCTTTTTACTTTGATAATAAAACATTTTCAGAATAAAGGTGAAGTCTTTTCTCCATGGTGTCTTTTTATGATTGTTTATATGTTACTTTTGACATTTTAACTTCTTTCTGACGGAAGGTCATAATAATATGGCTCTAATTTTTTTTCCTCCTTGCCCCTGAAAGCCCTAACTTTATTTTTTTCCCCCTCTAACACGAGGGCTTTTATTTTGCGGGACAAAGCCTTTCTAATGGTTTTATTTTATTACTATAGAATATACTGAGGAACGGGAAAAAATTCTAAGTGGGGTAAAATGTGAAAAAACTACTTGCGCCCCTGTCTGGGGGATTTTTTTTTTTTAGGTTTATTTTCAGTAAAAAAAAGTGTTACCGTATTCACAGTTGATATCTCTGGCAATACCAAAAAGTAGGGGTTTTGTTATGTTTCGTACCGTAAAAAAAATTACAAAAACTTATATTTGCGGGGTACGCCATTTTTTCATCAATAATTTTTTTTACTAACACCTACAACGTCATGAGGGGGCATTTTTTTTTCGGGGTGAAGAGTCTTTTTATTCTACAGTTTGGGAAAGCATTTAATTTTTTTTTCATTTTTTTTCCCAAATTTTTATGGGGCGGAAATATCAAAAAAAGCAAAGTTCAGCATACAAATAAATGATGTTTATATTTTTATAGATCCAGACTTTTTGGGACGCGGCAATACCAAATATGTGTAATTTTTTTATTATTTTATCTTTTTTTATTTGTAAAATGGTGAAAGGGGGGGGATTTGAACTTTTAATCCTTTTTTTTACACTTTAATATTTATTTATTTATTTTTTTTACTTTAACATTGAGTCCCCCTAGGATGCTTCACTACTAGGGGCACGATCGTTAATACGGGCCTAATGCATTGCATAGACAATGTACTAGCTGTACAAAAGAAGGGGGTTTTTCCCCACTTCCTGCCTGGGCCGGGAAAAGTGGGAAATTTAAAACTTTGGCAGTGATGAAAGCCTTTACAAGGCTTCCAGCTTGCTTGTTAGCCAATTGGGACTCAGCAATCTCACCGCTGATGTTTCCGACGGGACTGAAGAATGGTGCGTGGCACCGTTTGTCCTTCATTTAGTTGCCGCGGCCCTCTTTGCCGCGGTGTATAAGGGGTTTTAAACAGCACTGGCGGGCGACGCCCCCCCCCCTGCACTGAAACCGCCGGGTGTTAGCTGCAATTAGCCATTAATACCCGGTGGCTGTGAAATGGGATCGTGCTGCGATCCCGTTTTTAAAGCCGCTTACCGGCGCAATGACGTACTCATACGTCATAGGTCGGTAAGGGGTTAAAATGTACTTTAATATAATAATGTTACTCATTCTTATTATTAAATACATATGTTTTTGTTTGAACAAAACATTCTTGACCATACCACTGCTATAGAGTTCTGGTGAGGTATGAATTTGGCAAACCAAGATGCCATACATTCATGTCAGTATGATGTCAGTATAATTAGAGATAGGCGAATCGATTCTAACGAAGTGGAATTCATTTAGAATTTCAGGAAAACTTCGATTCTGAAAGAAGTCGAAGTTTGGGGTGATTCGCTGGAACGAAGCGTGCTTTTGATTGATAAAATGGCTGCGAGCACATGGCGTTACATGAGGAAAAGAAGTCTGGGAGGAAGAAGGGCGTAGCCTGCATGACATGTGCAGAGAAGAAGCCAATCAGAGACCGGCGGGATTCTGTGACTTTCACACACTATATAGCCCGGGGCGCGACGCTGGGCAGCTCATAACCGCTCTCACTTTTACTGATCAGGGAAGGTGTTTGCCGCGGCTGCTTATAATGACTCATACTAAAAATCTCACTTTTATACAGCGATTTTTGGGGGGTGTCACAGCTTGTCTCAGAGACTGCTTCTCTTACGTTCTAATTCTGATTTTATGGGAAATTGGAACTGAAGCCCCGTGTGTTCCAATGTAGCTGCATGTACTTTTTTAATGCTATCTGCTCAGTTCTTCAGCACATTGAATATCCAAGGGTTATCTAAGCCTGTTCCTGTTGTATGAAATTAAAGAAACAGCGTTTTTTTACAATCCAAATACCACTTAATTTTTGGTTGCTCATTTTCTTTTGCGCAATTTAGATCCAGGGGTTAATTAAGCTTGTTCTGCTGTTGTGGTCACTAAAAGAAACATTCCTTTTCAACGCCAAAGAAGAAATTTTGCCTGTAGCATAATTCATATCCGAAGGTTAATTACAAGTTTTTCTGTTGTGTTCCGTAAAATACACGCCGTTTTAACTCGTTACAAAGCTGGTTATTGTTGGCAGCATATTTATTTTGCGCAATTTACATCCAAGGGTTAACTAAGTATTTTTCTGCAGTTGTACTTAGTAAAAGAAAAGTTCTTTTTCACCGCCAAAAAAAATTTTTTGGCTGTAGCATAATTCATATCCGAAGGTTAATTAAGCCTGTTTGTGCTTTTATATTCAGTAAAAAACACAGTGTTTTTAAACGGCACATACAAGTAAATTTTTCCTGCCCCTTTGTGGAGCGCAATTTATATCCAAGGGTTACCCAAGCTTGTTACTGGGTTCATTTGGAGTCAAATATAGGTTGGTATTTATCATATACTGATATCTTCACAAACAGTGTCTGTACATTTTAGAACAAACAGTATGTCAGATAGAGAGGTGGGGAGGCTCTTTACCTCGAGTGACAAACATTCCTGGAGCAGGCCCCGGTCGCAGCACAGCAAGGGACGTCGCAGCAGGGGTTCATTCGGTGAGGCCACAACTGCCGCTGTCATCTAGCGCCGTATGTTTTTCAGCAACCCAATGGTTCTTGATTGGTTGACTAGGTCATACACTTCCTCCCAGATGACATCTGACAACCCCAGCCAAGAATCGGTGGGAACGTCAGACACAACCCTTAGTTGGCATGGCCCAGGAGCGGGTCAGCGGCCCTCCCTATCCTCAACCCGCCTCTGTCCCATCCGGTTCCCTCAGCCAGAGATCTACTATGTGGTCTGGGCTCACACCACATACAGTGAGGATGAGGAGGACAGTCACAGCTACTTGGCAGCGAAGAAATGGGGCCAATATCCCCTGCTTCGTGCAGTAGGCGGCAAAGTATAGATGTGGAGAGTGGCATGGGAGGTCATGTTGTGAGGGGTCAGCCTCTGCATACCAAGACCGGTGATGAGAACAGCAGTGACGATGAAACACAAATCGATGATGATGTAGCCGGGTGAAGCAAGGGCTACATCATCGTCAGGAAAAGAGGACGTCAGCTTGCGCGTCAGGCGGTGGCGCAGCCAGCAAGTGGGTTGTGTGGCCGTGGTCATGCAGGGTAGCAGCAGTGTGAGGTCTGGCGCCAAGCGGCCACGGAGTAGAAAACCCACTTCGCAGGTCCAAGAAAATAGGGCACAGGGGCTCAGTGAGGCAGCGGCGGTAGTAGTCACTCAGTGCGGAGCTTTGGTGGTAAAATCAGCTACTCGGCGGTGTGGCAGTTCTTTGCTAAGACACTGGAGGAGCCGAATATGGTTATAGGGTAGAATCTGTGGCAGAAATGAAGCGTGGACAGGGAGCTAACTTGGCACCACGGCCCTGCGTCAACACATGCAGCGTCACCATCCGGTGGCCTGGGAGAAACGTGGCTCAGATGTGGTGGTCCATCCTGCACCGCAGCAACAGCAGCAGCGCCCAGTGGCACGCATCCCATTGCAGCCAGTCAAGGCTCCACCACCTCTGCAGACGGGAGTTGTTTCTCGTTGCCATCATCTCTCGGTCCAGATGCACTCTGCCCCCCGTTAGAAGGTCCGCTGGACTACTGGGGACCAAACTGGATGTGTGGCTGCAACTTGCCGAGTTTACAGTGGGGAAGCTGTCCCGCTCGGCCAGTAGTGTGGGCAACAGAGTGGGTGTTCATGCGGGAGGGGCCATCGTTACCCCAAGGAGAACCCGCTTGTCCACAGGAAATGTGGAATGATTGACCTTTTTCAAGATGAATCAGGCGTGGATCTGCCAGGATTTCCACACACCAATGCCTTAGGCATCAGACTTAGTGATGAGCGATTACGTTGACTATCGTCATCGGGTCGATAGTCGATATCGGCAATTATCAATAAGATATCCGATAGTCCGATAATAGATTATCGCCGATGACCATTAAAGTCTATGGGAGAGGAACAACACCTTCATTCTTTACACCCAAACAGGGGTGGAGAAGCTGGAATTAACATCCACAACATCAAATGGATACGTGGCTACATCTTAGCACACACTTAGGTTATAAAAGCCACAGAAAAAAAATCACAGACCAAATTCACTATCCCTGTCCCTTTCACCACAGCCTGACCCTTAAACCTGCATGACCCACAAAATTTAAAAAATGCCAGAAGTCAGTATGATTTGAACCATCATTTTACTTGAACTGGACATTGAATATCCCTGTCCGGAACGCAGCATGAGCCCCAAACCTGCATGACCCCAGATAAAAAGTGCCGGAAAAAAGGAGTCTTTCAACCACCATTTTAGTTGCACTGGACATTAACTATATCTGTCCTGTACCGCAATATGACCATTTATTTCCTGCTGACCCACAGATTTTAAAAAATGGCCGGAAAAAGGAGTCTTTGAACCCCATTTTAGTTGAACTGGACATTGACTATACCTGTACTGGGTCACAGCATGAGCCCCAAGCCTGCATGAACCCCAGATTTAAAAAGTGCCGCAAAAAAGGAGTCTTTGAACCACCATTTTAGTTTCACCGGACATAGACTATCCCTGTCCTGGGCCACAGCGTGAGCCCCAACCCCATGACCCCCAGATTAAAAAGTGCCGGAAAAAGGAGTCTTTCAAACCACCATTTTAGTTGAAACTGAACATTAACTATATCTGTCCTGTACCGCAGTATGACCATTAAAAACCCGTCTGCCCACAGATTAAAAAAATGCTGGAAAAGAGTCTTTCAACCATCATTTTAGTTGAACTAGACATTAACTATATCTGTCCTGTACCGCAGTATGACCAGTAAACCTGTCTGACCCACAGATTAAAAAGTGCTGGGAAAAGGAGTCTTGAACCACCATTTTAGTTGAACTGGACATTTACTATACCTGTAATGGGCCGCATTTTGACCATTAAACCTGTCTGTCCCCCCAAAAAAAAAGTGCTGGGAAAAGAGTCCCTTTTAACCACCATTTTAGTTGAACTGGACATTAACTACACCTGTTTCTGTACCACAGTATGACCATTAAACCGTCTGACTCACATATTAAAAGTGCCGGAAAAAAGGGGTCTTTGAACCCACCATTTTAGTTGAACTGGACATTGACTATACCTGTCCTGGGTCACAGCATAGCCCCCCAAACCTCATACCCCCAATTTAAACAGTGCCGCAAAAAGGGGGGGTCTTTAAAACCACCATTTTTTTTTCACGGGACAAGACAACCCTTTTCCGGGGCCAAACAGCATGACCCCCAAAAACCTGCATACCCCCAGATTAAAAATGCCAAAAAAAAGGGGGTCTTTAAACCCCCAAATTTTATTTTCCCCTGGACAAAAACTAAACCTTATTGGGCCACAGCATGACCCCCCAAACCTTTTGCCCCCACAATCAAAAAAGTGGCACTATGCATTTTGAAAGGGTGAATTCATTATATTTAATTTTTTTTGGTAACTGACATTTTTTTACAAAAATTTATTTAGGGAAGTTTTTTTTTTATTTTACATTAATACATTTTTGCTTTTTTTTTCAAAAGTTTGATAAAAAAACAACATACACCCCTCCCTGTTTTTTTAAAAGGGTATTTTTTTACCTGTAAATGTTTTAAATTTCGCCCGCACACCCCAAAAGTAAAAAAAAATGCCCCTAATAAATCCCCAAAACACTTCTTTATTGAGAAGCCCTTTTGCCCTCCGGGCCTTCTGAGGGTTTCACCAACCCAATTTCAATGCAGGGGCTTTTTCTGGGGTCCTAAAACATCCGGGGCCCCGGGGGCCCTTTGGTTTTTCTGGGTGGGGCGGGGTTTCACCCCGAAAATTTTTCACGCCCATTGTAAAACTGCGGATTTTTTTTTACGGAAAAAAAAACCCCTTTTTGGTTTCCTGTCACTAATTTTCGGGCACATTCCACACAGATCCCTCCATCCCTAAGTCACTGAAACAGAAAAAATCCCCCAAATGACAAATTTATTTTTTTCAAAAATTTCTCACCTTATATAAACAATACCCCTAAACATCCCCAAAACATACAACTACACATGGAGAAAAATATCCCGGGGGAAAACGGGGATTTTACAAAAACCCCCCAAACAAAACCAAGACCCCAAACTTTTATACTTAAGCTCAAATAATCCGCCAGACCCTGACCAAACGCAAACCCCACACGTGACCCATCAGCGTACACGGGCTCTGATTACATAAAACCACGGCCCACAGTGACCAGATAGGGGGAGACACCTTTGTACACAGACGCTGAGGACGTATTTTACCCATACATTTACCAGATAGGGGAGTTTACTAGTTTATGTAAACTCGGGCAGAAATATAAGGTTTTACACGCTTACATTTAGTGACCCCACCGAGACTTTCTTTTCTGATCAGCGTGGGTTCCCCTTTCCCCTTTTTTCTTCTCCACCCGGGTTCACAAATTCATCTATTGCTCCCGGGGCCAAAACTTTCCCTAAAGCTTTTGGGACCCCAAAACCCTTAGAATCCCTCACTTTCCAGCAACCCCTTAATTATTTTTTAAGCATCCCCCTTTTAGGGTAAAAAGGGGGGCACGAAGCAGTAAGGGGGCCACGGCATTATATAGGGGGCACGGGCAGGTATTAAAGGGGGGGCACAGGCAAGTATATGGGGGGGAAAGGGCGGGAAATATGGGGGCACTAAAGGCAGTAAGGGGGCCACGGCATAAAATGGGGGCCTGGGGCAGTAATAGGGGCCACAAGAAGTTTTTGGGGGCACGGGGCCAGTAAAAAGGGGGTACTGAGGCAGTATAGGGGGCCACAGCAGATTTGGGCATTTGAGGCATATTTTGGGGGCCCACAAAAAGGGGTATATAGGGGCACGACCCAGTATAGGGGGGCCCTGAGGCAGATATAGGGGCCCCAAGAAGGAATTTTTGGGGGCACTGGGGCAGTATAGGGGGCACTGTGCATAAAAAGGGGGGCCACGGGCAGAAATTGGGGGGCCACGGCAGGCATTATGGGGGCCCCCCGGGCAGGTTTTTAAAAAATGGGGCCGGGCAGCATTTTGGGGGCCAAAAGGGCGGATATGGGGGCCACATCGGGCTTTAAATAGGGCAAAAGGGCAGCATATGGGGGCCCACAGGAAGGGATAGGGGCCACAGGCACTTTAATGGGGGCCAAACAGGCACATTATGGGGGCCCAGACGGGGATATGGGGGCCCATGGGCAGATAGGGGGGCCACAGGCATTTATAGGGGGGCCACAGCGGAAAAAAATGGGGGCACAGGCAGGGAAAGGGGGGCCCCCCGGCCGGGGATAGGGGGTTCCACAAAAGGGATAGGGGGCCACAGGCGGGGAAATAGGGGGCCACACGGGCAATGGGCACGGCAGGGATATGGGGGCCCAAACCAGGGGCGGGGGGGGGGGGGGGGGGGGGGGGGGGGGGGGGAAAAAAAAATTTTAAAATTTTTTGGGGGGGGGGGGGGGGGTACCGGGCAGGAATGGGTCCACAGGCAGGCATAGGGGCCCACAGGCGGGGATAGGGGGCCCCCAAGGCGGGGATGGGGGGGCCAAACAACGGGGGTTGGGGGGCCACGGGCAGCATTATGGGGCATTTGAGGCAGGTAAACGCTTTAAAAATAAAAACTTTAAAACTCCCCTTTAAAACCCCCCACCCCCAAAGCCCGCCCCCTTTTCCTGTCCTCTTCAGCCCCGCTCCTCCGGCGTTTTTCGGGCCAGGGCCCTATGACCGCTGTGCGCCCGAGACGGGCACGTCGCGATGACATCACGTTCCAACGCGCCCGCCTGGGGGCGCAGGGGGCCCGCGGGGGGGTCCTCAGCGCTGGGGGGGACCTGGGGGGCCCCTCCCCGGTTGGGCCCTTTCGGGTCCGACCTGCCCTCCCGGAAAGGGGGACCCTTTTCCGCCCCTCTGCTCCACAGAACCCGGGGCCGGCGTGGCGTCCAGGGGACGGCCATGCAGCAAAAGGGGCCATGGGTTTGCTCCGGGCCCGGGGCATGGTCTGGACCCCGGGGAACCAGGGGCAAAGGGTTTTATTCGGGGCCCGACCCCCGAATAAAACGCCTAGCGACCCCCCCTGTTTTCCCAATGGTTTTCTTTTTTTCCTAAAAAACCTTTCAGTGATTAGGGACAGCTCCCCTGGAGATCAAATGATGCGCCCCCCATATTACTCCAGCCCCAAAAATTTTAAGCCTCAAATTGTGCAATTTTTGTCCAGCCCCCGCAGCCCTTTTTGGGCACTACTTAAAACCCCACAGAAATCACCTTTTTCAAAAAACAGATTTTTTTGAGAAATTTAACTCTTTCCCGATTGCCCCTAAAAAGGTTTAAGGCATGCTGCCGTTTAGCCATCCTTTAACAAAGGGGGGTCCAGGTGTCAGGGCCCCAAATTACAGTGGGGCGGTGAGAGCCCACAATGTCTGTTTATCTATTAACACGGGGGTCCACGCCAGGCCAGAAAATTTCATGGGGGGGGGTGGAGCCCGGGTAGCGTCTGCCCCTCTATTTTAAAACCAGGTTTTAGCCCGCCAGGGCCGGATTACGTTGGGGGGGGTTTAGAGCCCAAATTTTACGTCCTTTCATCTATTTACAAAGGTAAAAAAACCCTTTTAAAGCCACAATGAAAAAAAGTCCGGCTGAAGCAGAGTTGGGAAATTTGGGGTAACCTCCCCTTCCTCATACACAGTAAAAAACCTGGGTAGCGCTTTCCCTCCGTATGATGCGGACCAAAGACTCAATTAAATACGGTGGTTTAAACCCCCTGTTCCACCCCGGGGGCCCTTTTTTTTGGCATTCTTTTTCCTTTTAAATCCAAAGTCTGGGGGAAATTTTTTTCTGTTTTTGTTCTCTGTCCGTGCCCCCTTCCCTTAACCCCCCCCCGTTTTCCCCCCCCCCCTGAATAACCTTCCCTCTGGTCAAGTCTTTCCCTACCTCCCCTTTACAATACAAGGGGAATTTTTTTTCCAGGGTATTTTGTTTTATGCAAAGTTTTTTAATAGTTTAATTCTAGAAAACACATTTTTTAAAAAAGGGTTTGGGAAACCAAAAATGGGGGGGGGGGGGGGGGGGGGGGCCCCTTTTGTTTTTCTTTTTTAAT